>CABHPQ010138645.1:0-11216 GCA_902168405.1 Peromyscus aztecus | reverse complement strand
GAAGAGGAAGAGGAAGAGGAAGAGGAAGAGGAAGAGGAAGAGGAAGAAGAAGAAGAAGAAGAAGAAGAAGAAGAAGAAGAAGAAGAAGAAGAAGAAGAAGAAGAAGAAGAGGAAGAAGAGGAAGAAGAGGAAGAAAAGAAAGAAGACAGAAAGAGGCAGAGATAAGAGCTGTCTATCCTCACTCGGGGAATTGCTTGAAGCCATCAGGCGCCAGGCAAGAGGCCTGGAGTAGAGTTTTCTGCTCAGCCCTACCTAGCTTGTCCAGTGTGGTAGTACATACCATGCCAGTAATCCCAATGCTTGAGTTGCTGAGGCAAAAGTTGGAGGTCAGCCTAGGCTACAGAGGAAGTACTAGTCCAGCCACAACTATGTAACAAGACTCCCTCAAAAAACATTGGCTAGGCCAAGCATGATGGCACACACCTTTAATCCCAGCACTATGGAGGCAGAAGCAGGTGGATTTCTTCGAGTTCAAGGCCAGCCTGGTCTACATTATAGTATGTAAACATAATACTCTGTGTCAAAGTCAAAACACATGAACAAAAACAGAAACAAAACAAGAGCTAGGCATGTAGCTCAGAGGTTGAGCGCTTGCCTAGCATGAGCAAGGCCTGGATGTAATTCCCAGTATGAAAACAGAAAAGGGTAGCCAGCGCACTAACACCATGGTCTCAGGCTTCAGGCCCCTAGACAAGAGGCCATTGTGAGTCTGCTCTTTTAGACACCTGTTTTGTGGACCTCTGCTATAACAGGCCCAACACACACCCAGGTGGATGCTGTGGTTACCAACCCTGTAGACCAGGAAGCTACAGCTTGATTCTGCCTTGGCTGTGGAGGGAGGGCTGGGATGCTGGCATAGGCAAGTAGGGATAGGGGATGTTGGAAGGGGTCACTGATGACTCTGTGGTCTCAGGTCATATACCAGAGACATCGATGGCTTTGCAAAGGTCTCATTAAATGGGTGACCAAGAAATTGCTAGGTGCCTGACCTGTGTTCGATGCTGTTGGCACTGCTCTGATGTCTAAACAGGGGAAATGATGGTCATCACTGGCGGGTGACCAAATTTGCTTCCAGAACACCCTTGGCACAAGCACTGTCTGTGTCTAGTGCCGTGATGAGGCTGAGTCATGTGGTGAGATGGGAATCTGCTAATGTGTCAGGGTCCCTTGGTGTGGTGGCGTTTCCATAGCGGGACAGCAGCTTCCAGTGGAAGAATAGATGATGACCCTGTGTGGGTGTGTGCTGACTCAGACTTCTCATCAGGGAGCCCAGACTGGATCTCAAATTGCTGCCTGTCCTCTGTACTTCCTCCTCATTCAGCATTTTGTGGAACTCAGGTTTAAAGTCCTGAATGAGAGGCCCGATAATGAATATGTGACCCAAGTAAGCTTTGATTATGGTGCTTGTAAAATGATCCTGATAGATGTGTACTTCCTCATGTTTCTTCTGGGTTCATTGTTCCTGTGGCCATTTATAGAAGCATTTGCAAGTTATGGCAGGACTGGGCATATAGCTAGGTTAGTAGAGTGCTTTTCTATAGCATACACAGAGCCCTGAGTTCAAGCCAGAGCATTGCAGCCTAAACTCAGCCTGATGGTGCATGCCTATAATTCCAGCATTGGGAGGGTGGAGGCAAAAAAGTTCAGAAGTTCGGGGACATCCTTGGTTTGAAGATAGTGAGCTTGAAGCCAGACTGGAGTACAGGAGTTCCTATCTCAAAAAAAATCAAGAAACAAAGTTGTATATGTTTTCTGCCCCACACCTTCAAGTCCAGCACTCAGAAGGCTGAGGCAGAGAATCACTCTGAATTTGAGGCCAAGTTGGGTTATGTAGCGAGTTCCAGACCAGCCTGAGCTGTATAACAAACATTGTCTGAAAGAAAGGCCTGGGGGCGTTGCTCAGTGGCAACAAGATTTTGTAACATCCACAGAGCCTGAAGTTCAATCCTCAGCACCACAAAAGGAGGGTGAGGAGAAGAAGAGAGAGGGCGGAAGTGCTTGCTACGCAAAGTACGAGATCTGAGTTCAGAGTTCCAGCACCCACATGAGAGCCAGGTGTAACAGTGTGAGTCTATGACCCCAGCCCTCGGGAGCAGAGACAGGTGGATTGTGGAGTGCCACAGCAGGCCACACACGCACACGCATGCACACGTGTGCACACACACACACACATACACAAACACACTCACAGACACACAAAACAAACGTTAGACAACAAAAAGAGTAGAAATGTAGCTTCTCAGTTGGCAAAGTGCTTGCCTAGCATGCACAAGGCTAAGTTCGACTTCCAGAACCCCATGAAGTAGGCATGGTGGAGTATGTAATCCCAGCAGTGACCTAGAAAGCAGAGGCAGAAGAATCAGGAGTTCAAGGTCATCTTTGAATACACAGTAAATTTGAGGCAAGCACGGGCTATGGGAAACCTTGTCTCACAGAATTCAAATCACATCAACCAAACAAATAAAACCGCACTACAGATTTGGCAGGTTTGCTGGTCCAAGACAGCAGCCTTGGCATTTGGATGGCTGAAGCAAAAGAGCTAAGAGTTGAAGGCCACTCTGGGCTACACAGCAAGACCCTGCCTCCAAACGAAAGCAATGCCATGGAGCCCCTACCAATTCTCTGTATCTAGCTTTCATATTACTCACAATCTGCAGTTTCTCCAACTGACCCCAGCCTGCTTCCCAGCAGCCAAGGCGACTCCAGGACCTCCCTAGATCCCTTCCAAACCGCAGACTCTGACTACTCTATCTGGCTCATCTTTGGTCCTGTGTTCCACCAGACATTGCCGAGTTCTTATGTCATCTGGAGGCAGGATAAAAGGACAGAGGAAATAGAGGGGACGTGGGAAGGGAAAGGAACTCCTTACCACAGAGTCTTGCCTGGTCCCATTATTTAGAGAATAATTTATTAGCTTCTGTTACTAAACCCACAGAGATAAACCTTAACTATGTAATACAGTGCATCACCCCCGTACAAATTCAGAGTCCAGAGTCTTAACTGAAGTCTCGTAGTAGCTGAGAGTGGAGGATTCCAGCATGATGGGCCACACAGTTGTTTTTAACATTCCTTTTGCACGGAGTTATTTCCCAATAACTTGAGCATGTGAGGCCTGGAGGTAGCCTTAGTTCTGTCCAGAAATGTTCTGCTGGTCCAACAAACAGGCACAAACATTTGTTTATGGTAACATTTTAGCTTCCCCTGTAACCCATGCTACCCAGGGACTTGCCTTAGCAGCTATAATTCTACCCGGCGCACCTCGCGAGCCACCCCCACGATCTCATTCGCTGAATAAGAGCAGGTTCCTTAGCAACTGCTTGAGATGGAACTTCGAAAAGAGAACTGTTCGGGCTGCTGGACGGCAGTGTGGGCTGCCTTCGGTCTGCCTTGCTGCCCCTGGTAACCTGACTGCAGATTATAAAACACTGGATTCGGTCCTGGGAATGTTGATTCACCCTTTACAACCTGAGAAGCTGAATGATTGCTCCAGGATCGCAACACGTGGGATTTGTGCCTCAGCCCCCAAACCATGCAGCTGCTTCTCCTAGCTTCAGATGCGGGTCTCTCTTCTCTGGCCTGGTCACTATTGCTTAAGGGTGGGTGGGCATCTGAACCTCTCCCTGTTCCCCAGCGTGGCTTTTTCTTGTCCAGGGCCTGTTCTTTTCCCTGCTCCATTAGATTATAACCCACTGTCACCTCAGCACTGGGGAGGGGGAGACAGGCTCTTCTAAGCATCACCCAGCACAGGCCTTTCCTACCCAGCTGGTCCTGTACTTCCTGTGCGGAGGCTGGCTACTGCACAGACAAGCAGCTGCTGTGACTCATGGGCAGGCTGGGTACCACCTGCCTGAATGGAGAAGAGCAGTGGAAACCAGTCAGAGCTGGCTGTGAGCTGGCAAAGCAGCCAGTCTATCCACTTTCCCTGCCCTGGCAGGCCTCAGCAGTGGCCCTTGTTTTCCCCACTCGGACAAAGTATTTCAAGAAATAAGGCTTTAACCCTCTAGATTTGCCCCAGTCAGAACTGACTCCCTTCATCAAAAGCCACGATTTCACCAGACCTGGCGGCACACACCTGTAATCCCAGCAATTGGGAGGTAAAGGCAGGGGTAAAGTTCAAGGTCAGCCTATGCTACATATTAAGTTTGAAGCCAGCTGAGGTTATATGAGACCTTATCTAAAAAAACGGGGGGGGGGGGGGGGGGAGTTAAAAAAAATGTAGTGTGGTACTACAGCTGGGTGGTGGTGGAGCACGACTTTAATCCCAGCACTCAAGAGGCAGAGTCCGTCGGATCTCTGTGAGTTTGAGGTCAATCTGGTCTACAAAGTGAGTTCCAAGACAGCCAGGGCTGTTACACAGAGACACCCTATCTCAGAAAAAAAAACAAAAAACAAACAAACAACAACAACAACAAAAAGATGTGAACTCTCAGCCATGCTGCCTGCTGCCATGCTCTCTACAATGATGGCCCGACTCTAACCCTCTGAAACTCTAAGCCCCCAATAAGCCCCAACTTCTTCTATAAGTTGCCTCGGTCATGGTGTCTTATCACAGCAGTAGAAAAGTCACGAAGACAAACCTCCAGTGTATGTAGGTGGGGACCCCACCGGGACCACAGAGTGCAACAGCAGAGCTCAGCCGAGAAAGAGCAGCCACATAGAGAACCCAAACACAGACACACCAGCACAAGTAGATGAATGCAATAAAACCAGGAGCAGATAGCGCTCAACCGGAAAAGTGCTTGCTTAGCATACTCAAGACCCTGAATTTAACTCTGTAAGCACCCCGAAACTAGGCATGGTGGTGCAGGGAATCCCAGAAGTGACCTAGAAGGTGGAGGCAGGAGGATCAAGGGTTCAAGGTTATCTTTGGATACCTAGTAGGTTTGAGGATACATAGCATGGGCTGTGAGAGATTCTGTCTCAACACAAATACAAAACGACAGGAAACCACTACCTGCCTGACAGGTTTGGTGAGCTAGGACTTGGTAATCTTAGCACTTGGATGGAGAAGCAAGAGGACCCAGCCTTGGAGGCCATTCTGGGCTGTACAGCAAGACCGTGCCTCAAAACTGAAGCAATGCCATGAACCCCCGCCCCCTACTGATTTCATGATATTCTCTGCTGCAAACACAACCAAATTTTTGCCTTGATCTAACTGAGAATAAGACGGAGTGGACATGGACACTTTAGTTGCTTTGTTTGGGTTGTGGGGATGGAATCTAGGACGGGTCACTTGCCAGAGTGCTCTGAAACTGAGCCCCAGCCCCAGGTTAGAGCGAAAACTGTGCACAGAGTTGTTTAGACACAAGAACAATCTAATTTATTTTGTTTTATGACAGGGACTCACGTGGCCTGGACTGGGCTCCAACTCATTGTGTAGCTGGAGGATGACCAAGAACTCTCGATCCTTCTGCCTGTTCATCTCAAGTGCTGGGGTGCATCGCTACCCCCCCAACCCCGCTGACACAAGAACTATCTCAGGATATAAAGAAAGGAGTCAGTCTGTGTCACAGACTGTGCCCAAAGGCAAGTCCAGCCACCCACCCGCTCAATACATCAACTAAAAGTGGAAAACACAGGGATTGGAGAGCTGGTTCTTCAGCTAAGAGCACTTGTTGCTCTTGCAGAGGACCTAGGTTTGATTCCCCGTGACATGGTGGCTCCTAACCATTTGTAACTCCAGTTCTGGGGAAGCTGATGCCTTCTGACCTATGTGGTGCACATACATACACACAAGAAAAACACTCATACACATAAAATAAATTTTAAAAAAACCACTTTTTTTAGTTAAGTGGAAAGCAGAAAAAGGGAGATTTATTCAATGCGGCTACATTAGGAAGAGGGACAAAGAGAGCCAGTGAATTCTCTAAGCCCATCTTCCAGGCTTCTGAAGTGAGATCAGAGTTTAGAGGGCGGAGGATATGCACATCTAAGCAGTACAGGTCAAGGTGTGGTCCACTCACCACCCACACACCATTGTCTTGGGCTTTAACCTCATCCTGTGAGATGGCCTGACAAGTTATCAAATCTGTGTCAAATCCCTTTACAAGTTTCCCATCCAGCTGGTGCATTTTCCTTCTCCCAGCATGACATTCCTGGGGAAATTCCCATTTCTTTAGGATCCATTGTTTCAAGAATCTGAAATTATCTTCATTTACCACACCAGTTACAGGGTCAGAATGGGAGCCAGGAGCATGGGGGTATGGCTCAGTGGTAGTGCATATGCTGAGGGTCAGAGGCCTTAAGTTCAACAGACAGACAGACAGACAGACAGACAGGTGTGTGTGTGTGTGTGTGTGTGTGTGTGTGTGTGTGTGTGCGCACACACACACACACACCACACATGCACACATGCACGCACGCACGCACGCTCGCTCACTGTCTAATAACTGGGTTTCATCCCCACCAGCCTCAGCACTGTCTCCAAGGGATGGAGCTGCTCCAGAAAGAGGATGCCCACTTCTGTTTAGAGCAAAGGCTAATGCAAGAGAATGTTACCACTGCAGCAGCTTTGATGTTGTGGTTTTACCTTTATTAGACATGGGAAGAAGCCAAGGAGAGAGCCCTAATGGAAACTGAGATGATTAATGTGACCCGAAAGAGGCTGGAATCCAAGTAGATTCAGATACAAAAGCCAAGCTAATGGCCTGAGCGAAAATGCTAAGGGCAGCGAGTCAGGGGCCGGCACCAGCCTCTCGAAATTTTTCAGAGTGGTTTGGCGACTCAGTAGACTGTGCATTGTGTCAGCGCCAGCTGTAAATAGCTCAAACAGCTGACACCAAAAGCGTCCAGCAAACCGGGCTTTGAAAAGCACATCAATGGATTGATCTGCTAATTACAAGGGCTGAGGGCCAGGGCTGTCTGGCAGAGAGTCAGCTAGGTTGCTAGGGTGAGGGGCAGAAAACAATACTGATTTTCAGCCCAAAGGAATTTCGGGAACCAGACATGGAAATTCAAACCTGGTGGAGAGAGGCAGAGCTAAAAGGGCTTTCAGCCCCTTATTTGGGACCTGAGGCCCCAGGGCAGACCAGCCCAAGAAGTCACAGAAGTGAGCATATGGCAAACTTGTTCTAGAACAGTGGTTCTCAACCTTCCCAATGCTGCGACCCTTTAATACAGTGACTCATATTGTGGTGACTCCCAACCATAAAATTATTTTTGTTGCTACTCCATAATTGTAATTTTGCTACTGTTATGAATCCTAAATATCTGATATGCGACCCCAAGAGGGGGTCGAGACCCACAGATTGAGAGCCGCTGTTCTAGAAGCTACTTTAGAACAACTCTCGAGAAAAGAGATGCTCATGGTATAAGACAAGGGAGGAGTTGGTGGGCTGTTGACTGATTTTTTTTTTTTTCTAACATGGCCTCACTACGTAGCTCAGGTTGGACTTAAATGTGGACCGGTCCTTTTGCCTTTGCTTCCCAGCTGCTGGAGTTACAGGCTTGTGTACTATGTCTGGCTTGTGCACTGTACGTGTATTCCAGGCTGGCCTTGAACTCACTGTGCAGCAGAGGGTAACCTTGAACTTCTGATCCTTCTGCCACCACCCCCTGAGTGCTGAGATCACAGGTGCTCACCACTGTGCCTGTTTTATGTGGTGCGGGTAACTGAAGGTAGGGCTTCATGTTTGCTAAACAAGCGTTCTGCCTTGGGAACTGCATCCTTCGATTAACTATTACTTTTTGATAAAAGATCTTCCAGGCTTTATTTTTATTTACTTATTTTATGCGAATGATACACAGAACTCTAGTGACCAAGAGATTTTAGGCATTTCCAGATGCTGGACAGAAAAGAAAGGGGAGGTCCTGGGACAAGGTCCCACAGCTATCAGCCGCAAGACTGGGTGTCAGCTGGAGAGTGTCCCTAGGACCGTTAACCACAACAGACACACAGAAATTTCACCCTTTGGCCGGGTGTTGGTGGCGCACCCCTTTAATCCCAGCACTCGGGAGGCAGAGCCAGGCGGATCTCTGTGAGTTCGAGGCCAGCCTGGGCTACCAAGTGAGCTCCAGGAAAGGCGCAAAGCTACACAGAGAAACCCTGTCTCGAAAAACCAAAAAAAAAAAAAAAAGAAAAAGAAAGAAATTTCACCCCTTGGGCCTATGAAGTAACTAAAGTAGGACAAAAGCCTGCCATCTCAGCCTTCATTTTTGTACCTACTTTTCTCTTAGAACTCAGGCTGCGACTTTAACTCCACATGGGGACATACTGACCAGTCACGAATTGTCTAACAGCCAGTGAGGGCTCGCTGAGCCCCCTTCAGGCTGAAGACACAAAGATAGAAGAAATGGAGGCATGTGACTGCTCCAGATGCCCAGAGAAGGAGCAGATAATGCTCTAAGACCTGTCACCTTGTAATCCAGGACCAGCACAGCCTTGCAAACGGATCAACCCATGAGCTCACTCCCTGCCCTCATAGCTCTTAAAGTTTTAAATTGGCATACACTAATTATAATGGTAATAATTATAATAGACCTTCTCTGGTCTACATCCCTCCTGAAGAAGAATGAATACATCTCTGGGTGTCATATATGCTCAGTTTGAGACCCTATGTTCTGTAGATTTTACCTGCCCCCAACACATCATTGGCTGAGCTCAGAATGTTTTGTGAATTACACATCGGCTCTAGTATACTCTCCTTTGAACCCTGGGGATGGGGCAGACATGGATGAGTTCTGACACCCGAGGAGCTCTCAGTCAGAATATGATCACAGATATAGTTAGGAAGGAGTTATTGATAGGGTAAGGGAGCAGCTTTCCTGGTGAGCATGGGGATACTTCCTAGAGACATGCAAGCAGGGCTGGTAAAGTGGGAAGCATTTTCTGCGGGAGGCTGGATGCACAGTGAGTCCTGTGAGAAGCAGTGTATGTGAAGTGTGGGATGCTGGGATAGAGGCCAAGACGTAGGGCCAGGGAGGCTGGGAAGTAAGGGTCGGAACCAGGAAGGGATGGAAATAACACACATACAAGAATGTCATGGGAACAGGGTGTGATGGCACACACCTGCAATCTTGACACTCAGGAGCTTGAGAGCCAAGAGGATCAGAAATGCAAGGTCGTCAGCTACATAGTGAGTTCAAGAGCACCTGCGCCACAGGAGCTACATGAGCCCATCTCAAGAAGCCTATAGAGATGGTAAAGGCTAAATGAAGGGAGACAGTGTGGATAGATGTGCACTGACAGTGAGTAATAGAAGCCAGAACTAGGGACGTAGACCTCAGCTTCATTTGTAGACGCAGTAACCCCACAAAGGCACAGTTGGCCACGCTGGAATTACATGGGTCTTGACCTCTGCACACAAAAACCTCAAAAGCAAACTTTCGTATGACAAGGCACTGAGGCACATGAGGAACCAAAATAATAAGCCACCTTAAACTAAGCTTGGGCTCTAGAACCAACTAGTAAGCAGAGCGAGCTTTCTAGTCACAGCAATGTCTTGTGGGAAGACACAGCAAGTCCTGAGCAGTAGACACCTATGAGAAAGCACCTCAGTTTTAAAGTCTGCCTATAGAGTCAGCCTGCCTTGGAGGGGAAAAAAAAATCAAGCTGCCAAATTTGATCTCCGGCATTGATCTTCTGAATGCGTACTTTAAAAGGCAGACGCACAAAGCCTGGACTAGGTGTTGTTAAAAATTCCTTTTACAGCGGGGTGTGGTGGCTTCTACCTTTATCCCAGCACCCTGGAGGTTGAGACATGTAGATTTCTTCAAGTTCAAGGCCTGCCTGGTCTAGAGTTCTGGGCCAGCCAGGGCTTACACAGGCTACAAAACAAAACAAAAATTCCTTTTACGGTTAGGGAGAGAGCGTAGTGCAGCTCCTGAATCCAGAGGGGGCCTTTTGTTGGTTAAAGGTGGGGCCACTTCTGGTTTTAAAATTGTATACAAGTAAAAAGCCCCGCACCCCCACATTTTTAATAGAGCACACGTCCCATGAGGCCATGGCCCAGGACCTCTGAAAAGCTAACACTCTTCGAAGTGGGTTGTAATTGGCATGCTTGTTCGAGAACTGAGCACAAGACCCAGCTACAGCAGGAATTCTTTCTTTTCTTCCTGCTTCCTATGCTGCCAACACAGACCCGGCCCCTACCTCCCCCTGCTTTCTCCAACAGCTGTTTGTCATTTATGGGAAAGCTGCAACGCGAAACCCTCGGTAGAGCTTTCCTGGCTATGTTTGTATGTCTCCTAGCAACAGAGGGAGTTGCACAGCGTGTTTTCCTATGTGACAAGCCCTGAAAGAGAGGCAAGGAGCCAGGACAAAAGCCATGCGTTTACCAGGCCCGAGATCTCCTTCCTGGAAGGAAGACCGCGCTCAGATCCTGAGGACACGGACAAAAACTGCTCTCAAATACCGCCCCACCCCGGCTTTTTGAGACAGGGTTTCTCTGTGTAGTTCTGGCTGTCCTGGAACTCACTCTGTAGACCAGGCTGGCCTCGAACTCAGAGATCCGCCTGCCTTTGCCTCGCTTTGCCTCCCAAGAGCTGGGATTAAAGGTGTGCGCCACCACCACCGGACACTTCCATCTTTCTCTACACTAGCATTGGGCATCAGCCTGTGACAGAGAACTTTAGAACCAAACGCCTAGGCTGGTCACAGCCAAACAGGCTGGCTGTCACACCCGAGGTGAGACAACTGGTTGTTGGTAAGCTTTCCCTGGCTCTCCCTGCTGCATCCGCCTGGGAGCCACCCCAGGGCTCATATGAAGGAGAAATCCACTTTGTCCTTGTCCACTGTCGCATCAGGCATGCTGGCTACACAAACAATAAACTCTCCTCTTTGACCTCCCCGCATTGTACCATTAAACCCTCTGGGTGTCCCTGCCAGTTCCTTTGGCCAGGAAGTTCATCACTTTCTGTCCTTGTGTCCCTGGAGCTGTGTTCACCTCTTCAGCTTTAGATGAAAGTTTTCAGTGTAGGATTCACCTTGCTCTGCCTGTCACTACCAAAGCCACGTCTCTGCCCCACGTCGTCTTCCGGGGCTTCCCAGAATCGTGTAGCTTTAGTTTTGGTAGAAATGACAGGTAAGGTATAGACAGGGTGCTGGGTCAATAGGTAAAGTCCCTGCTGTGCAACTCTGAGGACCTGAATTCAGACCCTTAGCACCCCTAGAAGTCAGGAGGTGTGCACATGTAACCCCAGAGCTAGAGTTTTAAGAAGGTGGCTACCCAGAGTACACTGATTGGTCTAGCTCAGAGAATTCCAGGTTGACTACGGAT
>CABHPQ010138644.1:0-38838 GCA_902168405.1 Peromyscus aztecus | reverse complement strand
AGACAAGGTTATATACTTTTAACCATATTCATTCCAATACCCTCCCCTTTCTCCCTCTTCTCCATCCATCTAGCCCTCTCCCCTCTCCAGACTGTCAGACTCCTGCCCTCATGTCACACAAGATATGTGTGTGTGTGATTTTATGCATTTATATAAAATATAGACACCACAAATGAGAGATATGTGACACTTTTCTGTCTGGTTCTGGCTTATTTCACTTAATACAATATTTCTAGAAGCATCCCCCTTCCAGCAGTTGACATAACTTTGTTTATGACTGAATAAAATTCCAAAATTACAAATATGTGCTGTATCATCGTTGTCCATTCACCTGCCAATGGTCGTCTAGATTAGTTCTATAAGCTATTGTGAACAGTGCAGCAATAAATGTGGATGTGAAAGTATCTCTGTGGAATTTGGCTCAGAGTCCTTTGGCTACAAACCCAGGAGGGGAATAGCTGGACTGTATAATAGTCCTGTTTTTAAAGAATTGGCATGGGAAGTCTTTTCCTGAAGCAAGATCCATCAGCACACCTTTATGGTTGCTGCTGTGAGCCTCTTCCATGCAACAAACTCATTAGTAAAGAAATACACAGGGCTTAGAGTGTATACGTGGAGAAATGTGTAGGTTGACCGGGAAGAACCAAGCAACAAAGTGCTCTTTCTGGGCCATCCTTCCTCTGCCAAATTCAACCTCAGCCTTATACTTCTTCCTTTCAGGTCTCATGTTTTCCATAATGTACTTACCTGTTAATTCTATTATCCCCTTCGTAGCCCAGTAAAATGTTAGTTGCTGCTCTCATTACTTGCTGTGGGATTTATCTTTCCTGTGTCATCCTCCAACTGCTTTTGTTCTGTGCTGCTTCTATTTGTTTACAGATGGCCTCATGACTGATATGGATCTGATAGCAGGTGGATAGTGTTTCATACTTGCCTACTCTCCCCTTTTGTGAATCACTCCCCACCACTTAACACTCGACAAAATAGTATTGGCCAATAGATCAATTCATTAAGTAGACTTAGTTTCAACTAGAGGACTGAATCTATGTTCTCTAGGTTGAATGTTCCAAAAGGACCCTTCCCATAAGCTGGTCTGATATACACATGTATATCTGTGTAGATACATGTCTGCTTCCAGTATTGGCTTTTACGGACCCTCCTTCTGTCAGCTGTAAGGTGTCAAGGAGGGGAAATGGAGACTCGGTGGACATTTCTGTAATCTTAGTCAGGTCTGTCCCACCCGTGTTCTCCAAACTGCCAAACTTTAGTTTTATAATTGAACACAAATTGTGCGCAGGCACAATTTGCCAGCAGTATCCCTCCCAATAAGATGGCCAGCATCTGCTCCACGACAGGTGCTCGGAGGTCCTCCTCTCACCTGCTTCAGAAAGCAGAGTGGATAACAGACCCTCTTTGCTGTTTTCATTCTCTCTGTCACTCCTTCAGGGAGTGGTAAAGTCAGTGCTAGAGTCCTAAACCGGAGTTGGAGGAGACTCCTGCTGTTTTGGTCTACAGCCGACCTCTCTCCAAGGGTCATCTTTCCATTTCACTCTTTATAAGATGAAACAGCATGCTTCAAGGAGAAAGGGAAAGGCTGGGCTGACTCAGTTTCCTTTCTTGCTTGTTTGTTTTTGAGACAGGGTCTGGCCATGTAGTCCACGCTGGCTCAAACTTGATCTTCTGTCTCATCCTCCTAAGGAGTGAGTTACTTCCCATAGTCATCACTGTGCTCACCTCCATAATTTCTTTTTAAAAATGATTTCACTTTTATACCCCTGCCTCAATTTAGTGTATAAAATGACATTGACTTCTAACCTAATAAAGTTTAATCTACTCATTCAAATTTGCTTATCTTTTCCTTCATTTTAGCTAAAATGACCATTTGGCCTGTCTATAATGTTCACAGTATTTAAAATAAGTAAATGTTTTCATGAAAATGTCTTTGAATGTTTATCATTAAAATTGGTTCTCATTATATTTCACATGTTTACCCATTAGCAATCTCCTTTGTATCCTAATGCTAACTAAGAAGAGCATCAGAAAGCAAGTATTTGGTTGATTAGCCAGGTGTGGTGACACATGCCCATAGTTCCAGCAATCTTGAAGCTGAGATAGGAGAATTGAACGTTCTAGGAGAGATAAAGCTGCCTAGTGAAATCCTGTCTCAAAAAAACAAAAACAAAAAAGCAAAAAAAACCAAAAACAGTGATTTTTCTGATGCTCATGATGAATATTGGGGTGAAAGGGCAACTCAGGAGTAAAAGTCTAATTTTAGGGCTGGCTTCCCTGGGCTCTGCCGACCCTCTGTCCCATTATCAAAAGACATTTGTCCCACAGCCCTGTCTGATGTACAAATCTTTAATAAATGAGACTTGCAAAGGCTTGAACTAAGTCTATCACTTCTCAGATTTGATTCTGACTCCTTGCAAAATCTCTTTGGCAAAACCCAGTGTACCATTTGGCCACCTACATACCAAATCATCTCTTTTATAAACCGATGGGCTCTTTTCTTATTTAAAATACAATATCACTATAATTGCTAAGCATTTTCAAATTAAGTGTAGAGAATTTTCTTTCTCATCTTGTCTCCTGTTGATATGAATTCAGCCAGGACTCCCTGTATTCTAGGTATCATGATAATTATTAACAATACAAATTACAGGCCTTTGCACTAACAATCCTACCATTTGTGGTTGGCCACAAGTAAGCAGAAAATGGGATATAGGAAGTTATACCAAACTGGTCAGTACCCAAGACTTAAAAAAAACACAGGAAGGTTACTAGGCTAGCATAGGAAGAACCAGAGCAGCTTAGAAACCAAACACTCAACGATCATACTAGTAGGTTGTTACGGTTTAAACTGAGCCATCCCAAAATAAGGTCAAACTCCAGCCTTCAGTACAGCAGAATTGGATCTAATTTGGTATTAAGGCCTTAATAGAACTAATCAGATTCAAATGAAGTTATTAGAGTGGGATTTCATCCAGTGTGACCAGTGTCGCCACCAATATCTCCACAGAGAAAAGACCATATGAAGTCACGTAGGAAAAAAGTCATATGAAGATGGAGGGCTAGAAAGTCACATTTACAAGCCCAGGAATGCCAGAGTCTCCAGAAAACCACCAGAACCTGAGAAAAGCAAGGGCGCTTTTTCAAGTGTGGTTCATTCAGAGGGGCCAAGCCCTGAAGACACCTGTGTCTTGGACATCTGGCCTACTGAGTCCCCAAGCATGTTGCACAGACACATGGAACTGGGCCCACTCCTGGATTCTTCCTGCAGCAGATCACCCTGTCCTCTGCTGTTACACAGCCTGTGGAATCTCTAGTGCATCCTCCACGAAAAGTTTCTGGACTTGGTATGTTCTACACATCACCTGATAAGCCATAAACACTTAGCTTCCTCCACAGCCAGCAGCTTGGAGCATCAAAGCTTGCGTCTCAATACCACATCAAAAGTCAGGAAGCGCTAGCTGAAAGGAGACACCCGGATGGACTCGGGAGGCGAGCCATGTGCTGTCTCAAGAATGCTCTGAAAATAAATATCAATGGACTTTCACTTGAGTCCCGGAGTGCCCTTTCCTGTTCCATATCTACTACCCCAGCCAGAAATATAAGGTGCTGTGTCCATTTAGTCTAAGGGTTGTCAGCAGCCACGAGACAAGAGGGAGGAAGTGGAGCTCTCAGGCCACAAAGAGCCCGGTGGTCTTCCTCTTTGCAAGGACAGTGACAGCAAGCACCTGGGCCACAAAAAACATATTCTCTTGATGATGTGCTCAAAGTAGTGGCTTCAGTTCCTCTTTGAAATAGCTTCACACTACAGAAGGCGTTTTTAACAGGCTTCCATAAGGCCCAGCTTCATGTATGTCCTGCCAGACACTTGAATGGAGGAAAGTAACCAATTCACTCGAGTTAAGTGTGGTTGTGCAAGAGGGCTTCAAGGTACCTCAACTGAATGGAGCTGAGAGGGGATTGGAAAGGAAGAGCCACTTGTTGCAGGCCTCAGTGCTCCTTGGAGGTGGATATGCTGCATTAATGAAAGGAACCACCTCATGGAAACAAAGCAAAGCATAACCAGTAATGAACCCAAATCAAATCCTGGGGACCCTTAGTCTAGTAGCGGGGTTGCGGAGCCAGTAGTATCACATTTCACTTTCTTTTTCAATCTTATTTCAGATATAAATACGTTTTCTTTTTTCTTGTCCATCTATTTATTTATGGTTTTCAATATATCCCCGCTGCAGTTCCCCCCCCCCACTCCCAGGTCCCCCTCCCTCTCCCTCAGATCCACTCCTCCTCCATTTCCCATCAGAAAAGAGCAGGCCTCCCAGGGATATCCACCAAACATGGCCTAACAAGATACAATAAGACTGGGCACAAACATTCAGATCAGGGCT
Source organism: Peromyscus aztecus (assembly GCA_902168405.1). NCBI lineage: Eukaryota > Metazoa > Chordata > Mammalia > Rodentia > Cricetidae > Peromyscus > Peromyscus aztecus. Next base: position 34,444 of record CABHPQ010138644.1, on the reverse strand, counting down.
GGGCAAGGCAACCCAATGGGAGGGAAAAGGGTCTTAAGAGTAGGCAAACGTGTCAGAGACACCCCACTCCCACTGTTAGAAGTTGCCCACACAAAAAACCCACCAAGCTAACAGCCATACATCTGTCAGAGGACCTGGTGCAGACCGCTTCCGTCCCTGTGAGCCCCTAGGAGCCCTGCTTAGCTGATTCTGCAGGTAGTGTTCTCCTGGTGTCCTGGAGCCCTCACTTCTTTGAGCAGATGGAGCTACGCTCTGAAAGGCTGCGTCGAAGGGGAAGGGCAACAGGACCAAACTAGAATGAAGCTAAAGAGAATTAATGATGGTGTTTGTGCTCAATAAGTACCAAATTCAAACAATACCAAAAAGCAGTGAACTTTGTTTCGGCTGCACTGCTGTATTTACTCATAGTCACTGAATTCTCTTTCCCCAGTTCTCCTAAAAGGAACTGTCCCTATCTCCTTCTCAGGAAAGCACCCAGCTTTGTGAGGCACTTGCCTCCCCCCCTTTTTTGTTTTGTTTTTGTTTTTGTTTTTGTTTTTTGTTTTTCGAGACAGGGTTTCTCTGTGTAGCATTGGTACCTTTCCTGGAACTCACTCTGTAGCCCAGGCTGGCCTTGAACTCACAGAGATCCGCCTGGCTCTGCCTCCTGAGTGCTGGGATTAAAGGCGTGCACCACCACCACATGGCTCTTGCCTGTGGTGGGTAGCCATTCCAGCTTTGATCTGGAAGTTCCAACCCCCATTGAGTAACTTTCCCGCCTACAAGACGGGGCCAAGAGAGGACCCTGAAGACCCAAGATCTGGATGCGCTGCCTGGACGCTGGAGGTAGACCGAGCAGAGTTCTCCAGAGAACACCGCAGGACTGCGCCACGCCTTTCCTAGAACCTGCAACCTACCTATCCCTTCATTTGTAAGTTACGCCACTAAATCAACCTCCCTTTCAACTACATGGAGTGGCCTTAATAATTTCACCAATACTTGCCTCCACTTTTTGTGGTTTATGGTCAGATTTCTCTGAAGGTGGCATCTGTGCCTATCTTTCCAGGTCTCAGTCCAGAGCACACACACCATTAATTATTCTGTAATGAATGACTAGCATACATCTGAGCTACCAAAACACCAGCAGCACCAAATTTAGTGTTTTGGGAAGCCATTTCTTCTACTGGAAGCAATACTGGTGTTTCTCCTGTCTGGGATTGTTAAGAACACAATTGGACTTAGCTCTCTACTTTTTGCAGTTCCGGGTGTCAAATCCAGGCTTTTGCATGGTAGCCAGGTACTCCACCCCTGAGTCACACCCATGGTTCAAGTCCCTTTTCCTGTCGTATATTCTTCTATAACTCTTGTTTAGGTACAGCTATGGCTTGGAACACAGGAAATAGCTAAACTAGGCAAGCAACTTACATATTATTAAACAGGGTTACAGAACAGGCACTGAGACTTTACAGTGCTTTATATGTACAGATGTTGCTACTCAAAGCTTTTAAGACTGTGTTTATGCAAACTGCATGCTAGACACAATTTCTAGTCTTTATTTAAAGTTGTTCTTTATAAAACACAATAAACTCTTTTATAATTACAGTAGCTTCACTAATAATAGTTTGTTTTAGGAATTCAAAACATTTCATTGGCATTCCCAAGTACCTATTTAACACCCTGCTCACCTAGGGATTTTGAGACTGCATCCTCCCCTGCACTCCCCTGGAGGGTGAAAAAGGAATCCCAGTCAAGGATTAAGCTTAAAAAAGCAGTGCTTCAGACCTACTCAGAACTGAACATGTGGATTTTAGCAGAAGACTGAAGTGTCTTGGCTTCCATCCAAAACAGATTTTGTGAGGGAAATTGTGCAATATCTCCACTAATGAGAAGACTATGCCCAAGCTGCAGACTTTATAGTCCAATATTTTATTGCTAGAACTCAAAATAGATGAGACATTGGGACTATATTCTAGAATGTCAGTGAAGTAGCTAATTACTATCTGATCATGTCATCAACCCAAATTGAAATGATAGCAAATGTCTTAGAAAACAAAATGATGATTCAGAGTCTTTGAGAAAGACAGGTAGAATTTGGATTGGGAAGTCTGAAAACAGAATTGATCAGATTCTGGGTATTAGAAGAAACATGTATAGTAAGCAAATATATGTGTCCCAGTGTTCCCATTTTAAGACATCCACCCCACCTGGAACCAGAAGTGAATCTCCAAGAAGCACAGCTAGAACTATGTGTCGTATCCTCCCCATAAGCATCAGAAGTTCTTCAAGGAGAGAAATTTATATTCGGATTTGCAGTTCTAAATACTGAAATGAGAGAGTGGAAAGAGAAGACTGATTGGGGGACCAGTCCATGAGACTCTAACTCACTGTGTAAGCTCAAATTGTCCCTCCCTTGGAACTTTACTTTTCCTCATTGAAAAGAATAAAAGTAAGAGCAACAGTATTTACCTGGTAGTTGTGAAGATTTGAAATCATGAAGGAAAAGCAGCTAACATGTTTCCTGGTAAATACCAGATGTTCAATGGAAGGCAGCTATTATTACAGCTAGAATATTAAATTACATTTGCCATCAGCATAGACTTGCAGAAAATGAGATTCAGTTGTATTTATGCCCAAAAGCAATTTGTCCCCTATTAAAAAGATTTCAAATGTCAGCAAACAAAAGGGGAGAAAAGTCCTATTTTTTATGTAACAGAAAATGATACATAAAAGCTAAGTGGCTGAAAGGTTAAAACTACATTAAAATTAATAAATCAATTGCCAAGTGCAAGCTGTTGATATTCTGTTCTCTCCACTTTTGTTCTGTTTTACCCAAAGAAAAACATAGTAAAACCAGGAACTAGAAGGAGGAGGAGGAGAGACTAATCCATGGAAGAGAAGAAATCTATAAAGAAGTGAATGAAGGTACTAGAGTGAGCAGAGTTTATTAAAATAATTAAAGACAATTTTGCAGAAAAAAATGAGAGGGAAGAAGTGATTTAAATGTTATGATTCCTATATATCTTATATTTTCCTATACTTAAGTCATCGTGATATTAGATAAAATATGAAAGCATTTAAACATTTTTTGTATAAGCACGGCATTAAGGAGTCTATAAAAATAAAAGCAAACTAATAGGACCCTCAAGCAAAGTTCAATCCAAACTTGGCTTTTGCCTTGAGAGGTTTTGTTGAACTTGGAAGTCTTAGGTTCCATCTTGACAGATATAGTAGAGTTATTGGACAGTAGATTCAATCTAAGGTTGTCCCAAGTACAGTGCCTAGTAGAAGATACTTATGTTGGATGAATATGAAAAATTCCCAACTTTAATGTTAGGACAAACCAAGAAATAAAACATTCTGTATGATAGTCATGATCAGTAAAGATGTTTTAAGACATAATCTTGATTCTAGATTAATGAGAGAAGAAATACCTCCAGACAGTAAATACAACTGACCCATAGACAGTTGAGTGACTAAATATGTGTAATTTATATGACATAAAGTTCAAAAGGAGGTAATTTCATTGAATATAATGTTTCAGTGTCAGTGGTGTCAAGGGTAAGTGCCAGAAGAAATAGGAGTCTTCTTTACAGGAATTAAAATTTAAGTCTGTCCTTGGATAATATTATGGAATGTATAAGGAAAATATGCCACCCACTGTGGAAAAAAATCACAAAATACATCAAAAGAGAAGCTACTATGAATGAGAATCAGGCAAAACAACATAAATAAAATATACCCAAAAGAACCTCATAAGCTCACAGCCATACACAGAATGTGAAATGAACAACATCGATCCGTGTAAATTTCAAAAGCATGAAAATAAAATCATTGTAATCGCTCAGGTACAAGAATGAACAAACATATTGCAAAAAGAACCAAACTAGAACTCATATAAATTGAAAAATACAATTATTTAAGTTAAAAGAATCAATAGAATGGATAATATTGCTGAGAAAATAAATTAGTGAGTGAGAAGTTAAATTTTTAAAAACTATGGCATGTCCTTAAAGGGGACGTGATGTAGAAAATATACTCAGAAATAAAATTGAGACAAACTGTTCTCATTTCATTCCATTGTTCTGACAAAATACTTGGCCCAAAGAAATTTACACAAGGAAAGGATTTGTTTGGCTCATATTTCCAGGTCATAGTCATCTTTAAGGGAAGTCAGGACAGGAACTTGAAGGCAGCATCCATGGAGGGACACTGATTGATGGCTTGCTCATAGGCTCAAGCCTATCCAGCCTAGGATCACCTACCTAGGGAGTGGTGACCATTCACAATACCAATTAACAATCAAGACAATCTCCTACAGGCATGCTTATCAGCCAGTTTGACTTAGACAATTCATCAATGAAGCTTTCCTCTAAGATCAGGCTAGGCTGTGTCAAGCTGAAAGCTAAACATCTCATCAGAAGTTGTGAATGGGTTAAAATAAGAAAACAGAAAAGAGTCAATAAACACACAAAAGATGGGATACTTCAGAATCAATGAAGCAATACCAATAATCAGATATGAAAAGTCTCCAAAATTCTTCAAAGACATAATTATAAAGAAAGCACACCTAGAGAACTGAAAATGAAACTAGAAGGTACAGAGATTTTTTTAAGGAGTTTGAATAGCTTGAAGACAGCCAAAGAAAAGTGAAGATTCACTTACAAAGAATAAAGATGATTAAAATGATGGTTGATGTCTCTCTATCACTAACCAGAAGCAAGAGACAGAGAAACAATGTTTCACATCTTCAGAGAAAATAACTTTCTGTGTAAAATTTTATATCCTTGAGACAAAGAAACAAACTTTGAAGAACTGGGTTTGGGGAAGACAGTTATGCTCTCTGAAAACCAAAACACTGAGGTTTTTGGCCTAATGTGCATCTTCACTGAAGGAAATGATACAGTATCTTGGCAAATACTCTATTTGTCATCTCCATAAGTTCTTCCTGAAAGTGTGTCTGGACTCCCTGCATCTGATTAGCATGGTTCATCCATCTGAGTATCACTGCTCATCAACTGTGGAAAATTTAGAAGGAAATAATTCAATAGTCAAGAACAAACTAAGAACACATATTGTTAAATATGTAAGTACTGATGGCATAAAACTGTCAACTGCAGACTAACATTGGATTGAGTCCTGTGGGGTGTGTGTGTGTGTGTGTGTGTGTGTGTGTGTGTGTACACATGCATATGTGTGTGTATGTGTGTGGCATGTGGGAGTGTTATTTTGGGAGGTGCACATGTAGGGATGTAGATGTGTTTGCATTTGTATACTTCAGAATCTCAAGTGCAATGATGCAGGTGCCTGCCAGTTTTCACTGTTTGGAGCTGGCTAGCTAGCAAGCTCTATTCATGTGCTCTTCCCCTGAATCCTGTCTATTGCTAGGATTACAAATCTACCTCCATACCCATCCTTTCTTCTATTCATGTGCTCTTCCCCTGAATCCTGTCTATTGCTAGGATTACCAATCTGCCTCCATACCTATCCTTTCTTTACATGGATGCTGAGAATTTGAACTCATCTCACAACCGAGATGTGGTGCATTACCAAATGAGTTTCCCTCCGACCTGAACTGAGCATGTTTTCATTTCCCCTTTTTGTTAGATTAAGTGTGGAACTGAGGACCACATGCATGCTAGATGATTACTGAGGCACTGAACTACATCTCCAGCCCCTTGTTAGGCATTTCTTGTGCGTCTCTTCAACTCCTCTTGATCAGGGCTGTGAATCCAGGGACGTCTGTGGCTGTCCCTTACACAAGATGTCAAATCAATCAACTTTACCAAGTCACACAGCTGCCACCTGACAACACTACACCTTCCCACTTGAAGGATGTGACACTTACTCAACCCTTAAGTACAGAGTACAGAGTAGTTAATGTCCCCAAGAGAGAATAGGAGTTTCGGGCAAGTGATCATGGGAAAACAGTAAAAACGCCTCAGTCTGGAAATCCTTTGATGAGGCTTAAACTAAGGTGCTAGCAGGTTGTACTCTGAACCTGAGGAGAACCAATAGTGCTTATCCATCTTCCCTACTTTACCTCACCCTTCTTCAGATACATAAACTACTTGCTTGTAAACTTTTCTTCAGATTCTGTTTCTTGGTGCTCAGAATAATGCAATACTTATATTTCATGATAATGGGTAATTGATTAACTGAAGGTAAGGGCATCGAAGAATAAACAAGGTATTAAATATTCTAAAACAAAAGGAGATAAGTTGGTGTATTGATCGGGGCTCTTTTGAGAAATAGAATCTTTCTTATATTGTATTATATTAATTATATTTACTATATTATTTTCATAAATAATATGGAACATGTGAGATTAGCTTGCATGGTTATTGAGGCTGAGAAATGCTACGATGTGTCATTTCCTAGACACTTGTATGATTCAGTCTGACTCAAGGACCCAAGAATCAGAGAAGCCAACAGACGATGCAGACTACAGTTCAGAGGGAGATGAAAAGATGTGGTATCCTGGCTCAAGTGGGGAGACAGGAAGCAGAAATGGGTTTTGTTTCTCCTCCTTGATTCCATTAAGGCCTCATTGGATAGGATGATGCCCAGCCACACTAGGGCAGAGGGCAACCTACTTTATTGAGTCCATCTGTTCAAAAACTGGAACTGTCCAGAAACATCCTCAAAGATACACTTAGAAACAGTGTTTTGATTGTGGTACCCCAGGAGTCCACTCAAACATGTAAAAGAAACCATCGAAGTTGAGGAGCTGATAAGAGTTTAAGCTCTCTAAAGCCCTTTTACTGCATGAGCAATGAACAAAATATGAAAAACTTTAGATTTAGTTAAGTGTGCATGTTAAAATATTTATGAAATCATGGAATTATTAGAGTTATAAAGCATACAGTTTCCAAAGAAGGTAGAAAGAGGAGTGGAAGGAGGGTCGGACAGTCATCCAATGCAAAAGAGAAGAGAAATGGAAAGCTCAGACATGGAAGAACAATTCAAACAACCCAACATTAATTAGACAAACTCTCACAGAAGAGAAAAATGTCAGTACAATACAATCCACTTACAAGGAAGAGTTACGTCTAAAACATGAAAACAGAGAGCTAGCCGGATAAAACGTGAAACAAGACAACTGAGTGGGAAACAGGTGATGGCCATGGATTCGCCATGCTGGTTTCTGATCTCAACATTCAATTGCTTTCCATGATGTCACCCCATTACTGAAGAAAGATCAGTATCTTGTTCATTTTTATGTTATCCAACACCCAGCATAGTAACAAGGCAATATCTACTGAATTCATGAAATCAAAACTGTACAAGTGTGCTATCCATCAGAAACTTGCTCAGTCTTCTCAAGGAAGCAATGATATTTCACATAATTTATGAAGACTGATTTGTTCTGGTATTCCTATAATAATAAATGGCTTTATTTCTCCCCAGAAAATAGCATCAAGGCATAACTCAACCTATAAACTATCTAGATGTGAGGTCATGTGTGAGGTGACAAGCATGCCCATGAAAGATGGTTTTGCTTCCTTCCTGCACTTATTCTGCATGTATTTATTTACCCGATCAGTGTCAGATTCGGTGAGGCACAGAGGACACATTGAAAATTAGATAAACATAATCCTTAACAGTTTGGAGATTACAGGATCGTTGTTGGAAGGCAAATCTGCAATCAAAGGTATTTTGATAAATGCATCATGCATGCATTTTAAATACACTTTAAATTTTATTTTCCTTTAGATTATATTTCTTTTACGAAATTCCTTGACTGAAAAATAAAATTTCAGCTTGTCTTCACTCTATTAACTGGATGACCCTGAGCTCATAATTCAGTCAGTCAGATCCTTTGCTGCTGAGAAGTTCAGGTTTCTTATCTCAGAATTTGAAAATAATCCTTACCTCTCATTGTGACTGTTACCTAAGATCATATGCCAGGTATGGCGTTTAATAAATGTCAGTTTCCTAAGAATCAAACTGTTACTCCCATTCCCAAAGTTAATATGTACCATATCCCATTTGTAAATATTAACCATTATTCATGCCAGGCATCAAGTTTCAGAGAAAGGGAACTGTCTAGATGTAGCAAGACCACTATTTATTGAAAGTAGGTTTTGGTGAACGAATCAGACATGTGATGTATGCATACCTGTTCATATATCGTATCTGTTACATAGTTGTTGGACTGTCAGCTATGCTCTGAATAATCTACTGGTATTTTCTTGCAATGTGATCATATTATATTAGGTATTGTTAACTCAAATAATTTAGGGCATTGCCCTCAACCCCACCCCCTCCAACACACAAAGGCATCTGACCTATAGAAGACTTACAAACTACTGTTTTGACCAATTGTCTCCAACTCCCTCTTTCCATAGCAGATATAGAAATGTATTATTGGACATGCTGCATAAAACTAAAGATTTGGAAATTAATGGAGACCTGGTTGTCACAGGATACAACTATGCCTCATGGGCTATTAAAAATGATAAATATATGTCCCAGCAGGCCAACAAAGAGAAGGGCCGTGATTGTGCATAACAACGAAGAATTAATTTGACCCTCCACAGCAACAGAAAAGAAAAAAGTGAAGACAAGCTGAAATTATATTACTACACGATGACCATGAAAATAAGTTAAAGGGTTTCATTCATTAGATCCTAAAAATGGTGTTTTTAAAAAGTGGCAAAAGCCCATAGTTTACTAGAATGAGCCACATATTTGGTCTCGCTGCACTGGCTCAACCTTTCACTGGTGAGTGGTACCATACCTTTCATTCACCATGCCAGTGTGCTCTAAGTTAGCTGCATGGGAGGAGCATTGAACAAAACCTTTGGGGAAAACACTAAACTCCTAAGGATGCTGGGTTGAAAGATGCTTTGTAAGTGTAAGATTTAATATTAATTATTATTATTATTCAAATGTTCATTTCCCCACATTTCCCACTTTAGGCAAACGATACAGAATGTTGTTTCTGCCTTCTGAAACACAAACTAAGGATGCTTGAAATGTTGCAGAGCTTTGTCTCTCTCCTTCTCTGTATTCAGGGCCACATAGGAATAGATGATTTCCTTCTGCTCAGTAGCTATGAGATGAGCCATTAAATCTCTCAGATAGTTCGCATGTTTTAGTTCTTCAATGAAACATTTTAAAATCAGTTTCTTTTTTTTATTGTTCCTTTTAAAATACTCCTTTCCTAGCTTCATCTGTAACATACATAATTTCTTCTTATAACCTAAGTATTGCCAGTCAAGTAATGGACATTTCTAGAATCAGCACATGATAGAATAGATTTGCAGAACATATTTTAAAACCATAAAAATGTATTCTTCTCATAAAATTAAAATCATTAATTATTTTGGTAAAAATGAATGGAAATAGCTAAATTATCAGTACATCAGAGACTGTTTTAAAATTCCATCCCAAACTACTTCAAACACTACAGAAAAGTAAGTATCCATCATAGAGTTTATCTAATTACATAAATACTGCCCACATCACAGGAAATCACTCTTGTGGTAGGTGGGAGGAAGGGAGCCTGGGAGATTTTGGAAAAGTATGAGGTATCTGTTTAGAGATTCTTCCAGTGACCTTTGATTTTCATCTCTGCCACACTAACACAAATTCACACATTTGTCCATTCATGGGGAAGGAAAGAACTATATTTCTGTTTATTATGTGCTAGATTCTTGATATATTTATTTTAGTTAAGCTTTACAAGAACCTAAAAAAGCAGATATTATTAGCTGCATTTCACAAATGCCTGAAGTCACATGAATAATAGTATGTGATAAATTTCACACACAAACCTAACAGTATGTAAATCTAAGCTCTTTGCAGTATTTTCATTCACTTATTCATGCATTCACTTACTTTATTAAATGTTGTATGTGTTCCCCATCATTTACTGGGAATACAAATACTTCTTTTCATGTCTGTGTCTACACATTCCTCTCTCTCTCTCTCTCTCTCTCTCTCTCTGTGTGTGTGTGTGTGTGTGTGTGTGTGTAGGTGAGATCAACCTCAGGTGTCATTTCTGAGACACCATCCACCTTATTGTTGAGACAGGGTTTCTCATTGGCCTGAAACTCACCAATTAGACTAGGCTGGCTGATCTTAGAGCCCCAGAAAACTGCCTGTTTCTGCCTCCCTAGCACTGAGATTTGTATACTTAAATAAATACTACTCACAATCACAGGAAATCACTCCTGTGGTAAGTGGGAAGAAGGAAGCATGGGAGATTTCAGAAAAGGATAATTATCTCTTTATAGATTCTTTCAGTGACCTTGGGTTTCTGTCTCTGCCACACAAACACAAATTCACACATTTGTGCATTCAAATATTCACCAGCACTCCTAGCTTTTGAAATATGAGTTCTAGGATCCAAGCTCAGGTCCTCATGCTTGCAAAGTATGCACTTTCGAGACTGAGTCTTCTCCCCGGTCAAACAGAAAATGTTCCTGCAACACAGTCACTGTCTTAGGGAGTCAAGAAGTCCATCCTGCAAAGGAAGCCTGGAGAAGGCAGAGATGTCTATATTTCTCCAAGGTAAGGAGGGCGATTGGCTCGTTCTTTTTGCCACACTAATAATTCTGAATTCCATGCTCAGACAAGTGCTACTGTGGGACTAATTTTATTTTTTTTCTCATACACATCTCCCTCTTCTATGAATATCCACTAATTTAAGGGAGACAGACATTTAAGAGCTTGCTTATGTTCCTTCTACCCGTTTACTCCAATTGTAAAAAACAGACAGTTTGACCTTCTCATAAAGAAGGTGTGCACTCACTGTGTGAGCAGTGTAGGGCTCCCTGGTCTTAATGCCAGTCACCTTGGGGGTTATCAAGACATTTGGCATTACTGGGGGAGACACTTGCAACGATCAGCACTTCTCTTTCTAGGCTCACCACACTTCCCAGCTACTCCTAAACTGTGTTCCCTATCTGGATCCGCGTGTCATCTGGGGTAGCTCCCTGGACTTCCTTTTCTTCCCCAGGACCTGAACACTGACAGGTGATGGTGAGGGAGAATGAGGGTAACATTCCCTGATTGCCATACCCTGAACATAACTGGAGATTGGATGAGACCCCCAACAGACTGGCAAGAGCTGGCACCCATTTCTGGTCACTTCTAGAAGCACCTGTAACATGCTCTTCAACTGTCCTGACTGCCAGCCCCCAGTGGGTCTCCCAGGGGCCAGGTCTTCAACAGGTTTCACAGGGAGTACTGCCAACCACTGCACTTGTAGGTAGACTAGGCTAGGGCAATGTGCTTGGTTCTGGGCTGTGCGGCAGGGCATACAAAATGAGCTCTTTGTCATTTCTACTCTTTGTGAATCTCCGCTGCTGGACAGATGAAGAATGGTGAGCTACAGACGGACATAACAAATTACCCATAAAATATATTCATAATCATCTGATAACCAAAAATGGGAGTCAGGCCACTGATCACATTAAACTTCTGTTGCCTTGGCAAAGACTTAAATTAACCTTGAAAAACACCCATAATCCTTTGGTACCTCACAGAAAGACTGCATTTCCTGTCCAGCACCATCCATGGCTGCTTTCCCTGCTTCTTTCCCTGCTCTCCTCTCTCCTCCTGCCTCAGCTACTGTCTTTTGCTCTGTCACTCAGCCTTTTTCTGTCAATGAATGCTTTCTTCAGAATTCTGTCCCCATCCTGGAAGTTATGAAAGGGCTTCTATCGTCAGCACCCCATCATGGCTTCATATGCTAAAAAATGCCCGTAGATTCCTGACCGAAAGGAACCCTTTCTCAGAATTAAACTATATCTAGCAACAAAATGAGCCTCCAACATCATTTCCTTTTATTGCTCTCTAAAAATCAAGGGAAATAAACAATCTCCTGCAATGAATTTTTGTGTCAAAAGATAAGAACACGGCCCAACTAATCAATCACACAGCCAGCCTTTTCCCTGTTTCTTTCAAGCCACGTTTCTTCATGCCAACTTTTCTTCTGCTTTCTTTGGAAGGGTGGAAATTAGTGACTGCCAAGCACAGATACTGTTTCAGGCTCTGGGAGCAAATTTCCTTGTGCTGCACACACATCATATTTAAAAGTAATATGTGTGTATGTGTGTGTGTGTGTGTGTGTGTGTGTGTACACATATATATGTATATATATATGAATGAAAGTAATATGTACTTATTATACTATTTATATCATGCATATAATATATATTACTTATCTCCTAAACTTAGTGAATGAACTCATTATCTGTCTAATCCCTTATTTTCTTAAAAGCAGAATTGGAATGAACTATTTTATGCCCCTAAATAACTTGAAATCCCAACAATGCAGTTCTCAGCAGTCTCAGCATGCCCATGGGTGTGAGCTGCATTTATAAGATTGAGCTTATTTTACATATTCAGTATCAGGTACATTTCAGCATTTTGATATTTTTCTACCCTGGCTTGAAAAAGCTATTTATTACCACAAAGTCACCTCACCAGTAAATATTTATAGGCAGTTTTATTTCCAGTTTAGGATTTGAGTATCGTATCTTAAGATACCTACAAAAGGCATTGTTGATTTGCTATTTTAGCTTTTGATAGAGAACATGTTTATGGCCTGGTGGTGGGAGGTTTCTTCTTTAATAATTTACAAAATTACCTGCAGTAAAAATTTTCACCTGTTCTTTGTTTCCTTAGTGCCACAAAATTGGAATTACATATAAAAGCCTTTCCTCCAGGAGATTTATATCTACCAGAGACAGAAAGTCTCCACTTAAATTTTTATAAAACATCAAAATTACAGCTGGGCTTTAGCAAAACAATAGAAAGGAACCTTCATTGGGTGGAGAGTATTTCCAGTATTTGAAGACATCATTCCTTATCTCCCATTTAATCCTGATTTTCCTGCGAAGTTTCCTTTTCCGGTTCTATCCAACCCCTTGTGTGGATGTGCAGTGTGCTCGTTTGTCTTTCCATCACAGAACGTTCCGAGTCACAGCCACAGGGGCTAACTCTAGCCACAGGACCTGCTTCTCAAATGCTTGTGCTTTTCCAATTCAATTTGACATTGTTCCACTTCGGATTGATGTCCAGTCTCTTTCTTTTCCCTAGGACTGACCACCCCGTGCTTGAAGAGGGTGATGTGCAGACCACTTGGTGGTCCCAAGTGAGAAACACAAAGCGAATCAGAGACAGAGAAACCCAAAGGCTGCCCTTCATAGCAATTTGAATTTTAAATCTCTCTTTATTGGATTATGTTTTAATAAAGGGTTTATGTAACATCCGCAGAGCCGTTATCAATTAATTACCCATGGAAATTTAAGGCATGTTATACAGTGGTAGTTATTATACCCAGGACATTAGACATATGCTACATAAGAGATGCAGTCACCTTGAAATTATGCTGGAAAGGCTGCCTTGTTCCTATAGAAGATTATACATTCTAGTGTGAAAATTGAGTTAAAAACCCATCAGGAGATGAAGGTGGCTTGTTCCCATTGGTTTAAGGTAGGCTTACATGTGCTTACAGTTTGCTCAATATAATTTCAAAGCACTGCACCCAGTATTTGAACAATTTTAAGTCCTTCATCCCCACCTGCTTCTGTAGACATAGGCTGTGTGTTGCAGACAGCAAGCAAGCCTCACACTTGGGACACTGGTTGTTCTCATGCATCCATACAGAGTTACTCATGGATACTGACTCTGGCCTTGGCTGTATCCTGACAGCTTGAGAACACGATCACATGGATCCAGTGTCCAGAGAGGACTAAGGGGAATGACAGGACAGGGGCAACATGGTCCCCAAGGTCTGACATACAGAGATAAGGAGAAAGGAAGCCTCCAGCTCCAGGATGATGGCATCACCCTAAGTGAATAGCAGGGGGGTAGAACAAGTTCAAGTAAGAGAGGAAGGAAAAAGATGCACTGAATCCAAGCACAGCAGAGATTTTCAGCTCCAAATAACATCGTTCCTCTGAGGATGAAAACTTGTCTTGCTCCTGGGGGAGTTTACATATCATCATCATCATCATCATCATCATCATCGTGTGTGTTATTTCTGAAGTCATCAGAATAAAATCACACCCTCACCCCTGTCAGCTGGAAGATCTCAGGGAGTTGTGTAAGGCATTTTTAAAACTATAATCTAAAGTATCAGAAAAATCAAAGTTATTACGTTAGGACATTATACTACATTGATTTTTAGAAAAAATTTACCTCCATAGTTACAGTTTAATTTAAAAATACCAGAAACCCATTTAACTATTCATTAAACTAATTTGCGCACAATCTAAGTTTAAAAGAAAAAAATCTTCCCAATATTTCACTACCATGAAAACAAAATAAAAGATGAATTCATTCATCCATTAGCCTTCATTTCTCATGTGTGTGTTCCTGGGGAGTCACTAAAGGGGAAATTGAAACAGAGGACCCAGACATTGTCCTTAGTCAGTGAATGCAAGACCAAGAAGAGACACTCTATCAACTTTCCAGGTTAAAAGTGACCTGCCAGGAAACCATACCAAGAGTGTGAGCATCTACAAGTGCCTAAGTCTACGAGAAAAAAACAAACAAACAAAAAACTGGGAAAAGAAGGGTGCCAAGCACTGATTAGCAGACATTACAGTGTCACAAGACAAGAAAAGCGATGCCCTAGGGAGGAGACACCAGGGTCCATGCCCAGTTCCCAACACTGCTTATGAAAGGCAACTGTACTTCAGGTTGGACTTAGGTTCAAATATCCAAGGGTGATTAGGACTCGGAGGAGGCCTTTCTTCACATGCCTGGGAGCCAAACTTTCTCTGAAGTACTCAATAGCTCTAATATGAATATTATCAATTCTGTGGAACTGAAAGTGTCATAGATTTTGCCCGACAAGCTTTTCATCAAGGCCTAATTTCCCCTGTTGCAGTTTTGGTCATTCATTGCTGTCAAAAAGTAGCTTCAATGAAAATTCAGCTAAGTACTTATGACCAGTTTTGAAATGAACTATAGCTGATGTATGAAATGTGAAAGATCATCACATGAGAATGGAAATAATCTGTTGAACTTGCTGACTTGCTGATGAAGACTCAGAATTGCAGTTACACAGTCAGATTTGTTGTCATGTGACAATAAATCTCTGGTGATTAACAGTGCACTCAAATCTCTTGGAAACGTGAAGGTACCTGGGAGTCGAGAAGACAAGGATTATCATCATTATCTTATCACTCACAATGGTTTGATTTACCAAGACAAGTTTGATAATGCTGTCTGTAATCCTAAATCCTAATGTTTGGGTCTCAGAGAGAAAAAGAATACCTAGAGAGAAAGGTAGATGATTGATAATAGATAGCTACACAAGTGATAGACAATAGATTCATAGTATACAGGTCATCAAGCAGATGATAGCAGATAGATGACAGAAAACAGATGATGAAGATGGACATATGATAGATAGATAGATAGATAGATAGATAGATAGATAGATAGATAGATGATAGATAGATGATAGATAGATAGATGATAGATAGATAGATACATACATACATACATACATACATATATAGATAAATGATAGTTGTTTAATTAGACAGTTAATTAAACATGTGATTGTGGAGGTGGAAATATCCCATGAAGACATCTGGAAACAGGAACCCCTGAATGGTCTGGTAGCAAGGCTAAATTCATGTATACTGAACTGAGGAAGTAAGGGTTATAAATTAAAACGTGAACTGGAAGGGCTGGCATCCAAAGGAAGAAGGGACAGAAGTTCTGACATCCAAGGGCAGGAGAAGGGTGTCTCCGGCGCAGAGACAGAGGGAGTACACTGTCATTTTAATTTGATGTTCTATTCAGTTCCCCTGACTGTTGAGTGTTGTCGCCTCTGCTTTGATAGAGCTTCCTCACTCACTGACTCTAGCAACACCCTCACAGGCCGTGCCAGGAAGCTGACTCCACCAAATCTTTAGGCACAGTTCAGTCAATCCCTGTTGACAACCTTAAAAACAATCTTCATAATATTGAGGAACATACCCTGTCCAAACTTTTTCAAGTGTCAATTTTAAACTATAAAATTTTGATCAGACTCCCTAAAAACTGTTTAGCTTGGGAAAACAAAGATTCTCCACCAGCTGATTTAATTTGCATCTTGTCTTGGATACGAATGGCTTGTCATTTCTTGCCAGTTGTCCAGCACAGAAAGACCAGGAATTGCCAAAAGAACTGAGTATGTGGTTGTGTGCTGATGGTGATCTGGAGAGTGACTGAGTCACCCTGACACATAACATGCATTTGGAAGATGAAGAAAAGATTAATGCTTATCTTAAGATGGAAATTAGAGGAAATCAGAAATGAAGCACAGATTAACAGACAATTGCTGGGGATGTCTTTCTGTATGCTGTGAATGAGTGTTGCTCTGATTTGGTTGATAAATAAAATGGTGATTGGCATAGCCAGGCAGGAAGTATAGTATAGTCAGGAGAAGCAGAGAGAATTCTGAGAAGAGGAAGGCTGAGTCAGGAGTTGCCAGCCAGACACAGAGGAGGCAAGATGTGAAGGCAGAACTGAGAAAAGGTACCAAGCCATGTGGCTAAACATAAATAAGAATTATGGGTTAATTTAAGTATAAGAGTTAGTCAATAGTTAGCCTGAGCTAATGGCTGAGCAGTTTTAATTAACAGAAGCCTCTGTGTGTTTACTTGGGTCCAAGCGGCCTCAGGGCTATGGGAGCTGGGCAGGACTAAGAAAATTTCAACTACAGACAATGGATTTGAACACCAAAGAAATTCAGAGGTCCTAGTAGCTTGAATTATCCAGTTTCATGCCTTTCTTTGATTTCTTTGAATCAAACTTATGGCTTTTTATAATGTAGTGAATCTTAAAGCTTTACTTTTAAATAACTTTAAATACAACTGTTTTTTTTTCATTTTTCTTCATTAAGAAATTTTCTACTCACTCTACATACCACCCACAGATCCCACCTCCTCCCTCCTCCCACCCACCAGCCTACCCTCCCAAGTCACCCCACATCCCCACATCCCCCAAATCAAGGTCTCCCATGGGGAGTCAGCAGAGCCCGGCACACTGAACCTAGGCAGATCCAAGTCCTTCCCCACTTCACCAAGGCTGCACAAGGCATCCCACCGCAGGCTCTGGGCTCCCAAAAGCCTGCCCATGCACCAGGGACAGATCCCGATCCCCCTGCCTGGGTGCCCCCCAAACAATTCTAGTCCAGTCCCGTGGGGGCTCCACAGCCACAAGTCTACAGTTCATGGGCTTCTACTAGTGTGGCTGGTCATCTCTGCATGTCTTCCCATCATGATCTCAATGTCCCCTGCCTACAGAATCCCTCCTCTCTCTCATGGACTGGATTCCCAGAGCTCAGCCTAGTGCCTGGCCTTGGATCTCTGCATCTGCCTCCATCAGTCACTGGACAAAGGCTCTCTTAGTCCAATCGGGTGCTGGCAGGCTATGTCTCAGGGAACAGTTGTAGTCTTGGAGGGTCTAAATACAACTTTTGATTACAGGTTGAAATGTAAATATTTTGTTGGTCTGTTTCAGTCTCTGCTCCTTTATTCTTTACTTGAAAAGGCCTGCTGACTCTGGGGGGCTTTATGGGGACTCTCTTGTTGTTTGAGGTAAAGTCTCATTATGTAATCCAGGCTGGCAGTGAATTATATTATTTTTAATTTTTTAAAACATTTAACAATTTTTTTATTTTAAGTTTATGTGGTTTTTGCCTGTATGTATATATATGCACCATGTGCATGCAGTACCTATGGAAGCCAGAAGATGTCTTTGGATACCTTAGGACTGAAGTTACTGACTGTTTTGAGTAGCCACATTGGGTGCTTAGAACCCAGTCTTGGTCCCCGGAAGAGCAGCAAGTGCTCTTAACCTCTGAGTCATTTCTGTAGGCTTGGAAGTGAATTCTAGATTTTCCTGTCTCAGTTTCCTGGGTGCTTAGTTAAGTCACAGATGTTTATTGCCACATCTAACCAAAGTCAAGAATGGGAAGTAAATTCAAACCAATTAAAGATGAGCATGCAGCTCTTTTAAAATATTATATGGGAGGGCTGGGAAGGTGGTTCAGGTGGTAAAGCCTTTGCCTGGAAGATGTGAGGACCTGACTTTGATCCGCAGAATCCAAGTAAAAGGCTGCCAGCTGTATTGGTTCATGCGTGTAGTCTCATCACCAGGTGTATGGGAGTATGAGGGATTGGGAAGTGTGGTGGAGAGAAGATTATGTTTCTCTGGCCACCCAGGCTAGCCTGATTGGTGACTTACAGTAGAGACTCTGTCTCATAGGAGATAGATGACCTCTCTGAGGATACCATCCCAGGTTGACCTCTGGTGTCTATATGTACATGCACACAGGTACTCCCTACATATACACCCTTATGCTATGTGTTCAGATTATAATCTGAGTAGTTGTTGGGACAGAAAGAGTAACTACCACTAGAAACCTGTGAATGTGAACTAACACTTTTTATGACTTGATGAAGACATTTCAATTCCCCTGTGCCATGTTTTTATACGGTCATTGTATCAGATTTTTTGGCTGCCACACAAAGTAGCACAAACTCATTGGCTTAAAATAACAGAAACTTATTTCCTCATAGGATGTCAGGAGGGCCACAATTCTCTTGAAGATTCTAGGGAGGCTCCTGCTGTCTTTACTGGCTTCTGGTAGATCCAAGCTATTTGTCTGAGATTTGATTTCAGTATGTAGGCCAAGTTAACCTCAAATTGTTTCAACTTCTCAAATGCTGGGACAGGCCTGTGCCACCACACCCCTCCTGACTTGTTCTCAGCTGTCATCACATGGCCTACTCCTTTTTGTGCATCTCTGATCTGTGTGTGTCTTTTCAAATACTTTACTTTGCTGTTGTGGTTTTACTGTAAGGCAATTCTCCACTTATACATTTGAACACCTGGTCCTAACCTGCACTACTCTAGGAGGGTGTAGACTCTTGGAGAGGTGACACCCTGTGATAGAGGTAGATGACAAGTGATAGACCTTGAAGGTTATACCAACTTTTGGTTCTGGCTTACTGGATCAGCTTTCTGCCTGCTGTGATTTGGACAAGCAGACTGCCACCTCATTTTCCCACCACTGCAGTCAACATTGTTCCCACAACCTTGTCTTCCCCACCATGATGAGCTGTAGCCTTGAGACTATTGCCAAAGTACGTCCATTCTCCCTTATGTCTAGTATTTCTGTCAGGAGGATTTATAAAGAGAGTGATACATTCACACTGGTTGTTGTTGGATTTAAGCCCACTTGGATATTCCAGGGTGATCTCATTGAAGATTTTTAAATAACGTCTGCAAAAGCTCTTTTTCCAAGTTACCTCACACTCACAGGTTCTTGTGGTTAGGCTGTAGACATACCTTCAGAAGAGATATTATTGAGCCCCCTGAACTCACCTAGCAATGCTGTTCACTCATACAGAGATCATCATTGATTGGTCATTGGTTCAGTATAGGGACTGAAGCTTTCTGAGTCATTGACTCATTGTAAGGTCCCAATCACAATGACCTTCTGACTAGAAGACTAATCTCTGGGAAAGATGACCCTTCACGTATTCTTTTCTTTGTCTTGTTGAAGAAGATCTAATATCAAATTGCTGGGGCATCAATTACTCTGGCTTCTTTTGGCTCAGGTTCTATATAGGTATTTTACCAAGTGTCTTAGATACTTTTTTATTGCCATGAGAAAATACTGTGACTAAGGCAACTTATATAAGAAAACATTTAATTTGGGACTCACCTTACTCTAGTAAGATTAGAATCCATAACCATCCTGGACAGCCTGGCAGCAGGCAGGCAGGCAGGCATGACGGCATGACACTTGAGCAGTAGATGAGAGCTTACATCTCTGATCCACAAGCATGAGGCAGAGGGTGGGGAAGGGAGAGAACTCAGTAACTGGGAATGGCTTTTGAAACCTCAAAGCCTACCCCCAAGCAACAGACCTCCTCCAACAAGGCCATACTACCTAATACTTCTCAAACAATTCTACCAATTAGGTACAGTCAAATATATGAGAGGCATCCTCATTTAAACCACCATGCCAAGTACACACACTTCTCATGAGGCTGTCATTAACAGTGGTGAACATGATGCTATCAGGTCCCTTCTATTCCCCTCTCTGCCTTGAAAACAACTTTTTCCTACTAGGCTGAAGCAACAGTGTTTTAAGAGTTTCGTTTCTTAGAAGTCTGGAGTTTAGTCAGAAATCATCAGGCCCCATTATTTGAGTTCTTTTTCATCATTATCACAATCACTTCATCTTCAAATAATGGACAAGCCTTGAGAGGAAGACCTATTTATTAAACGTATTAGTTTGAAGTTGGGAGTTTTTATGAGTCCAAAATCAACATTTGTAAGTGTATTCTTCAACTCCAGAAGACATGGTTGCTTTTTCCTGGCATCTCGGGGCACTTTTGACAGCAGCCTTTATTTTTAAGAACAAATGCATTAGACAGAAACAGAGGAGGAGTCTTTATCTGTCATGATAAGGAAGATTTACTCTTTTCACTTTTATCCCGTTCCCTTGGCCAGTCTTTAGCAAGCTGGCAGGCAAGTGAACTATCCAATCTAAGAATTAATCTCCATATTAGCATGCGTCCATATCCTCAAGTGAGAGGGTAGCAACCCTAATTCTGCTGAGAGTCGACAACAAAAGTCTCAACACTGAGTCCCTTCCTGGCCTCATCCTGGATAGCTGCCTTCCCCCCACCAGTTAGTGCCAATTCATATCTTTTTGCTCTAATGCAACTACAACTGTTACACTTCCTGAGTTCTGGAAATTTTCCTAGGTGAATTGCTGAATCTGGGGGATTGAAGATAACCCCGAATTTGTAAATATCTAATCAGAAACTTGTGTCTGAAAAAAGAATGGTTCTGTGGAAGACTGGGATCTTTACCTGTGGAACTTAAGTCACTTCCACACAGTTGGTGTCAAAGGCCACAACAGCGTGGAATTGATGCTTCCTTTACTGTATTTCATAGGTGCCTATTGTCGCCTGAATCTTGGTGTTTTTAGTTAACACATACTAAATAAGTAAAAGCCACAAATTTACTATCATAATTTTGGAAGTTAGGATTCTAAAATTGGCTAAGTATCATCCTAGCTGAAAGTTTTCCTGTATCCCACCTGGCCTGCAGTCAGAACAAATCTCTCTCACTCGTCGGTCCTGCAGCTGCTCGGACCCAAGTAAACACACAGAGGCTTATATTATTTAGGAACTGTATGGTCATTAGCTCAAGCTTATTACTGACTAGCTCTTTCACTTAAATTAACCCATAATTTTTATTTATGTTTAGCCACATGGCTTGGTAACTTTTCTCAGTTCTGCCTTGTCATCTTGCTTCCTCTGTGTCTGGCTGGTAGCTCCTGAATCAGCCTTCCTCTTCCCAGAATTCTCTTTGTCTGCTTATCCCACCTATACCTCCTGCCTGGCTACTGGCCAATCAGTGTTTTATTTATCAACCAATCAGAGCACACATTCACAGCATACAGCGCAACATCACCCATCATATCATGTTCCTTATAGAGGCTGTAAGAAGAAATATTTTTCCTCTCCCCTTCTTTTTTAGCTGCTCTTCAGTGAAGATGCCTCAGAATGCCATCATGTACCCTCTCTTCCGTCTGACGTCATCATCTTTGCATGCTTACTTTGTATGGAGACCAGAGGACTACATGCAGGAGTTGTTTTCCACCACGTGGATGCAGACATTTGAACTCAGACCCGCAGACTTGCTGGGTAAACACTCTTGCCCTCTGAGCCGTCTTACCTGCTGTCTACTTATGAGGCTCTTGTGGTTATCTAGAGAGTTTCCCACCTCAAGATCCTTAGGTCCATCACATTTGCTCATCAGTGAAAACATTCCCAGGTTTAGGGGTTGGAATAGAGGCTTGTTGGGAACCATTACTCTGCCTACTACAAACAACCTTACCAATGGAAGAAGACTCAAAAGGAGTGGCCTCCATGAGGCTCTTGTTCAAAGCTGAATTTGCATTTCTGAAATCCTTTCAAAAGAAGCAAGTATATTTTGCTAAATGTAATTGCTTTCTGTCTACATAGTCCTTTCGTGTTAAAATTTAATTATTATTACCCTTAGGGTTGCCTTTCTTTAATTTTTTTCCTTTTTATTTCTTCTTACATACCTATTATTATTAACCCAGATCTCTTACATTCAAAGTTTATATCTGAGAATGGAGAATAGGATTCTAAATTCTATTGCTAACTTCATTATTTTCTTTCTTAAAATGGCTTCTGATCTTAATGCCCTCATTTTTTTTATTTTTGCATTAACAATACAGCAGCTTAGCAAGCAGATGAATGGATGAGTAGAAGAACTGTCTGTGTGAGTTACAAGTTGGTGACTGCAGCTGACTGCTTGCATGTGACTGGAGAAGTCAGTCTCCCTAAAGCGCAGTTTCTTTGTCTATCTCAGGGAAATAACAACAATACTAGTTTTGTTACAGTATGCTAACTAGATTTCTATAATGATAAACCTTACAAGAGTGGACCTGGAATGAAGTCAGCCTTCTTCACCGTCATCACCACTGTTCACCTGAAGTGAGGCCTACTTGCTTTCATAAGAAGCAATTGACACAAGGTCAAGATGTCATCTGTTCTACTCTAAGGCTCCAGTGTCCTGGAAAAGTAGGTCAGATGCCAGTTGTGAGTGTTAAAAATGACTGTTCTTTATTATTTAGTCTTTCTCTTTGTTTTTGTATTTGAAAGAATGTCTCATGAGGCCCTTGAACTGGCTATATAGATGACCATGACCTGGAGACCCTGATGTCAAGGCCTCTACATCCCAACTGCTAGTTTTACAGCTGCCCTCATCATATGCAAGTTGTTTGGGGTCTTTTGAGTTAAGAGCATGCTGGGTAGCCCAGGCTGTCCTAGAACTCACAATCTTCTTACCTCTACCCAAGTACTATGGTTGTAGAAGTGTGCCACTCTATGCCCTGATAATATCTACCAACTAGTTTTTGTAACCTATGCAAGCAAGTATTCGTTCCTCAACTGTGGTTAAAGTGGTGAAATAGGAGAGAAGAAGCATTTCTCCCGATCTTTGCTCATTTCGTTGAAGTGCAGTTCATCCTACTCTGCAGCCAATATCGTTTCCTCTTACTTATCCGGAATTTCCACAAGAAAAGAAGCAGTGTTGGTCCTACTGATCCTGTTTCTCCAGTATCTGCAGAACAGGGCATGCACATGCATCTCTTGCTAATATTTAAACTAATAAATGTTTTGATTGTTTGTTTCTTCATTTGACCTTTTTCTTGATCTCAATTGTTATTTCTCCTCTCTGAACTGTAGTAATAATTTAAGGGCTAGCCCAATGATTTACCAGAGTACGCTGCAGTTTTCATAAGGTTTTTGCCAACCTGGGGACTGGGTCTTGCCAAAGCTAAGGAAGTACTTTACCAGTGGGCTACAGCCTAATCCTTATTTTTGATAAGGTATGTCTGACCACTCCACCACACTTACTTTAAGTGTGCTTTAAAATTCTTCTAATTATCTTACTTATCTAGAGCTTACTTTACATTAGATTTTTTCACCACCTTTTTATCTCTATTAAATATGCACTGAAAGATCCCCCCTCCCCACGCCCCGGCAAGTAGTGCATCACATTCTTGCTATGTGCTGTGTGCCTGACACTGCAGGCAGTGGAGAGATATCCTTTGTCCTGCTCACCCTTTTCCAGATTCTGTACACTTCACAAAACCTTGAGAAACATGTCTATGATCAGTTAATAGTTTTATAATTTTGACTGAATTGTTCAACAAAATGTCTTCTTTTAAACAACATGACTGATTGATACACTGCATGGATCATACAAATTTCAAATGCAGCCTCCTGTTTGCTCTTTGCAACTCTAAAATGTGTGAGGTGTCTGTTGCAGGGCAACCAGTGGCATTCTAGGGTCATGTGTTACAGAACTTTTGCCTCAAGTTTTTGGAATCATCAATGTTTCCTATAGTAATCTCTCCAAGAAATGAAGATATGAGTAGGGTTGGG
The DNA here is from genome assembly GCA_902168405.1 of Peromyscus aztecus. Classification (NCBI taxonomy): domain Eukaryota; kingdom Metazoa; phylum Chordata; class Mammalia; order Rodentia; family Cricetidae; genus Peromyscus; species Peromyscus aztecus. The sequence continues at coordinate 10,499 of CABHPQ010138644.1, read as the reverse complement.
GTTTTAGAACAAATAGCAAACTGTGCTAATGGGAGTCAGTGAGGAACTTAATTATTCTCCCAATTTCCAAAGTCAATGATGTATCACGCTAATACATTTTTTTTTCCTTTGCCTTTGCTTCATGCTAGTAACTGAAAGTAAAATGATGTCCTGGTCGCCAATGTGTCTGCAAAGGTGTCCACAACAGCATCTCTTTAGTGACTTCAGTGAAGATGTTCTTTCTCCTATTTGTCCCCATGACCAGGGGCAGAAGTGCACAGCACACAGAAACAATGAAGTCGAGCTCTGCTTCCAAAGTTGTCATAGAAGTCATCTTTAAATTTGGATAGTTTTCCTCCTAGATGATTTCTATTCTGCATGGTTGATGGTTCTTACCAGTCTTCTAAGGACATTATATTTTGTTAACACATTCAATTAATTTTACTGACATTCTCAAAATCTTTGAAATTTCTGAAAATAACAAGATTATTTTTTTCTTTTTACATAGAATGTTTCCATTCGTAGCATGAAAAGAAAAAAGATCTGGAAATAAAACAGCTACAATTCTACAGCAGGTACATCTCAACCTACCTTCGGGCCACATCTCAATAAAGCTAATTACAGGCTGAAATACTATGGCTAGAGGACATGTCTAAGACACTTAACCCATGAACCATCCTATTTTTCAAACAGAGGGTACTGTAGGGCATCAGTTTTCCCCCCCCTTGGAATGTCATGGTTGACTGGAAGCTGGGGCTACCAGCACCTCATGAGAGTATTCTAGCCCCCAAAATGATTAACATAAAAATGTTGAGATACAGCATCTACTAAATGCATACAGATTTCACCTCATGTAATACCAATAAATTTGCAAGTCCAACCATTAGGAATGGGCACCAGGTGTTCTCTGATTAGAGAAGGTAACAAGAACTGGAGTTAGTCAAGAAAGAATACAAATTCCTGGGTGTATGCTGATGGATGGACCAGAGTCAGTGCCTCTAGGTCACTTACCGAGACATGCGGAGTGGGAGGAGTCAGCAGCTGAGGCCTCCCACAGTGTGAGCCTTCTTAGCACACAATATCTTAGGTAAAGCTCAGTGATAAACTACTAAAGCAATGGACATCTGCAAAAATGAAAAGTTCCCCTGAATTTGAAATTTTATAAAGTCGATAGCATTGACTGTAAAACCTTGTTTAAAACCAGGGCATTTTTCTATGGAAAAGAAGAAAAGAGAAAAGGAAAGAAAGGGAGGGAATATCAGAAAAAGAGGGATAGAGGAAACTAACCCAGAGGTACGTGAATTAAATGAAAAGAACGCTGGCATTCTGGATTGCATCAGTTTCTTTTCTTTAATGTTTATCTCAGTTTACTTTCTGTTTGACTAGATATAAAGTGTAAATGAAAAATTAATTTCACAGAAAATTATTCTACACAAAAACGTTCATTCTGTCAGATTCCCTACAATAGATTTTAGTCAGCCACACAAGGTCATTTACTTGTTAAAAAAAAAAAATAGAGGTCAGGTGTGGTAGTACACGCCTTTAATCCCAGCACTTGGGAGTCAAAGGCAGGTGATCTCTGTGAGTTCAAGGCCAGCCTGGTCTGCATAGCAAGTCTGAGATTAGCTAGGGCTACATAGTGAGACACTATCTCAAAAAAAAAAAATTACTTTTTTTGTTTCTTTTTGATAAAAAGTGCCTGAAAAATGAATCTGAACTTTACTTTTCCTTAATATTTATTTTATTAATGATATCCATGTATTCATTTGTGTCATTAATCTCTCCAGACGTACTGACTTTGTGTGTCAGGGATGACGTGAGAGCTCCACTGCTGTTCAAGCAGGGGAGAAGCGGGGAATTGGTTCTTTTGGGGGAGACTGACTTCCTAGCAGGGGACGCTACCGGGCCTGAGGTGGTGAATAAAAAATGAATTTCGGCATCATAGTTGGTTTATGTTATTGTGGAATTGAGGCATTAGGCCTTTTTTTTTTTTTTTTTTTTTTTTGGTCTGTTTCCTCTTTTGTTTGGTTGCTTTGTGCCAGTTTTGTCCAGCTCTTTTAGTTTAGTTCAGTAACTTGAAATTTTGACAGTGACAGTGAGTAAAAGTAGTTTAAAACAAAGAGCACTGAACACTCAGGAATGGGGAGTCCAGGCCTATCCCTGGATCTTTCAGCTCTGCTGCCCAGGCCTGAGTGGCTGTGGGAAGGCAAATTGAGGCCTCTGTGGTATTTCATTTCCTGTCAGTAAAGGAGGGATGAGACTGTCTTCCTTGATAAGAAGGACAGTGGGTAACCAGTGTGAAAACTTGTGTTGACCCATCGCCTCCACTGTCCACAGAGAGGGTGGAGAGGATGAAAGTCTGTGCATGTACCCATTCGAGGCATTTGGCTTTCAAGAGAGAAGGGACACAAGTCACTTTTCACCACTGGCCTACCGAACTGTAGAACTTCTTGTAGATATGGTCTTCTGGGGTCCAGGAAGAGGTGAACTTTCCATTGAAAACTGTGGGTGTTGCCTAGTATCACCAGTGTTATTATCTATGAACATGAGACCCCTAAGCTTGCCAAAGCTTTAAGTTAAGAGAAACATGTAAAGTTGAATAAGCCAGACTCTGAAAGACAATTATCACTTGTTCTCTCTCAGAAGAAAACTTAGGCATAGATTTATAAACTCATACATCATACATGCATACATAAATACATACATACATTATGAATACATACACACACATATACACATACACACATACACACATACATATATACGTACATACATACACATAAACATACATACGCATGCATGCATATATACAAATACTGTGTCGGTTTGAATAGGATTGGCCCCCTTAGACTCATAGATTTGAATACTTGGTCACCAGGGAGTGGCACTGTTAGGAAGTCTGGCCTTGTTGGAGGAAGTGTGTCACAGTGGGGTGGGCTTTGAGGTTTCAAAGGTTAAGTCAGCCCTGGTTAAATGTTTTCCTTTATAAGAGTTACCATGGTCATGGTGTCTCCTCACAGCAACAGAAACCTTAACTAAGACACACACATACATGCACACATGCACATACATACATACTCAGGACATGGAATAGAAAAGTAACTGTGAACGGGAGGAAGAGTTTTAAAGGGATGAGGACTGGGGGAACAGAGAGAGTATGTAGTCTGTGTGACATGAGAGCGAAAGCAGGGACAATTTGGGGGACCGAAAAAGAAGGACCAAATAAGGGGACCAGCAGGAGGGAGACAACAAGAGGGAGGGAGAGATAAATAAAATATAAATATAATTGTATCTAATCTGTGTGTGAAAATGTCACAATAGTAACTATCCCTTTGAATCGTAACTAGTAATTAATAATAACAAACCGAGTTTTACAAAGGTGTAGAAATCAAACCCTGAAATGATTACCAGCGTTCCTTACTGATAATGATAGTAATTTGACCAAGGAGGCAGAATGACTCTATTCTTCAAAGGGCTGTGTCTTTGTGAAACTCATTCCAGCCTGACCAGGTTTGGTTTCCTAGTTGACAGAAAAGACATTGCCGAGGAAGTCATCATTTCCTGTCTGTTTGGAATCTCCATATCCTACCCTTTGCCTCGACTCTGTCAGAAATGGAGATCTGAACTAGGAATGGCGATACACTCCCTAATCCAAGCACTTGGGAAGTAAGGATTAAGAGTATCATGAATTCAAATCATCTTTAGCCTCACAACAAACTTCAAAGCTAGCATGGCCTATAGGAGACAGCATCTCAAATCAAACAAATTAATAAAGAATGGTGATACAACCAGGGGACTTCATTTTGCTGGAGCCTCTGCTGCTATCTTGCAGTAAGCTCTGTAGGTTCTAGAAGCCCAGGGTTTGTGCTGCGGACACTGTTAGTTCCTACCTGAGGAATGAGGACACTGAGGGCACACCTGAGTGACTCTCTGTGAGTTACTCTCTATGCTCCAGTAAGTGATAGAATGTCAAAGATCTTAGTGCATGACTCTGAACACTGAAAATGCACACTAAATCTTACCATTCTCCCCACTGTTTTATTAGCATTACCTGTTGAGAGAAAAGTGATTAAGCAGTGAGTGTTATCTTTACTTGCAGAGTTAGAGGAAACAGTGCATGCTGGTGGAACAGTGCCTGCTCTATGATTAGTGAGCACCTCGGAGGGTAGAGCATTGGAAAAGGACAGCAGCCTAAGGCAGCATGAAGGGACACCCACCACCTCCCTGATGAGATATGAGCGCTGATCTAGTTTCATCCTGTTGCTGTGACAAATACCTTGACCAACAGCAACTTAGGGGAGGGAAGGGATTATTTGGCTTGGACTTCCAGGTCACAGACCCTGATTGAGGAACAGAAGCAGGGACTTGATTTATCAACCACAGAGGATGCTGCTTGCTGGCTTGCTCACAGGCTCACACTTAGCTAGCTTCCTTCTACAGTCCAGGGCAACCTACCTAGGGATGGTGAGCCCTACAGTGGCCCCTCATGATTCTCAGGGTTCAAACTCTACACCATGAAACACAAATAATATGAGCCCAAATCTTGCCTCAAATCAAACCTCAGCCTGATTCCTGGTACCCATTCTCTAAGATAGTCCCATTACAACACTTAATTCATCTTGCATTTAACACCATTGTGTTGTACTTCTGCTTTTCATGTGAGTTGAACACAGTCAGTTCCTACCTTCTATGGGCTTGCATTGCATACCACATGATATTACTATGATCAAATAGAACCATCCAGCCTGGAGGAGAATAGAGAGAAATTAAGCACAGTCTCCATGGGCATTATGTTGTGTTTTGAATTCAGCATCTGTAGTTTTTGAAGACCGAACAATAAGCGAGTCAGAACAAAGGAGAATCAATATCACATACACTGGATTGTGATGGGTTTTGTAGAGGAAGAGAAAATGAAGGAGATCTTTGATGGCCAGGTAGGGGAAGGGATTTGGCAAAGCCATGCAGGGGGAGCACATTACACACAGGGAGGAGAGGAGATGAAGGTGGGCAATTAGAAGGAAATTAAGGTGTCTTTAGACTGGAGGAGAGCAGGAACTGAAGGAAGGGCGTAAAATTCAATGAGATTAGTGAAGGAGGGGAAAGAGGGGTGGAAACCAGGGTGCTGAGGATAAACAGAATGGCTGGACCAGGGAGTGAGAGAGACCTTTGTGCTTTGTTCACACTGCCCGTCTGTGCAGGCTATTTCCTCTCCTGCTGAGTTGAAAGGATAGATACTCAAGTTTCTCCTTTTCTTCAACTTTCTTGGATGTTATGAAACACCAAATTCCTGTGATTAGTGTTTTTGTCATTTGAACTTTTGATTAGACTCGAAACATTGCCTAAAATTCTTCAACTTGGTCGCAATGATGCGGGAGGGACTGTTAACTTACCTGGCTGGACGAGACTCTTTGGCGAACTGTTCACACAGATTTGAATGCTTGTCGTTTAGCCACACATTCAAAAATGTGCTTCTCATTGTTTTGCAGGCATTAAATATTTTTGGCAGGATGTTTAAAATCTGAATAAACAAATTAAGTTCTTACAAACATTAATGACCAGGACAACCAATGCATTTCAGACATCATGATCAACTCTGTGAGGATACTGTTTATAATGTGCAATCCCACATTTTTACATTTAATTTACTTATATATCTGAGACAGAGTCTCTTATGCCCAGGTTGGCATAGCATTGAACTCCTGATCATCTTGCCTCAATTTCCCAAAGTGTTGGGATTATAGGCAAACACACCCTATTCAGATCTTCTTTTAAAATATTATTGTGGGTGAGCATAGTAACATGTGTGCTATGGTATATGTGTTGAGGTCAAAGGATAACTTTAAGCATTAGTTCTCTCAATCTAGTGTGGGTTCAGTAGATCAAACTTAGGTCTACAGGCTTGCACGATAAGCTCTGTTATCCTCTTAGCCATCTTGCTGGCCTCCTAACACCTGGCATTTAAAACTAAATTTATAAGAGAAAATGTCTTCAATGTCTTTTCTCCCTCCTGGACATACAGTTACCAGTTACATCCTGTAAATCCTTTTCCTATTATCTCTCAAGAAAATCCTCCTCTGCCTCTCCCTCCTCTTTTGCTTATTATCTGAACCATTTCAAGGTCTCAAGACTATGGTTCTCACTTCCAGCAGTCACTGATCACTAGAGTGAGAAAGCATATACAGTTCCATCACACATCTGTGCCTCACTGTCCAGAAGAAATGCCAACATTTAAAGCTGTGTCTTCATGGTCCCTAAGCAGTCTGACTTTCACCTCCTCAATGGTACTTCAGTCCCTCTGTATCTCCTCCCTTCTTTTAGCCACTGTGCCATAATGAGGGTTCTTAGAAGTGGAAACGATAGGTTCTTTTTTCATAACATTTTATGTGTGTGCCTGTGTGTGTGCATGTGTGTGTGTGTGTAAGTGTGTGTGTCCATGTTTGTGAGGTATGTGCATGTGGGTATGACTTCAAGGTGAGACTTCAAGGCAAGCATTTTTCTCTCTTACTCTTTATCTTATTTTTTGAGCCAGTGTCTCTCCCTGAACCCAAAGTTACAGGGCTCTGAGTGCCTCCCTTCTCCAGTGATGGAATCATAGATGAATGCTGCCATGCCCCACAAAAGACGCTCCTGCCGATCTGAACTCATATCCTCACATTTGTGTGGCAGGCACTGTACTGACTGAGCTATTGGCCCAGCTGCAACATATTACTGAAGGTTTACTTGTCTAGCAAACAGCCAGAATTATCTCTATGAGTATTGTTGTTATGGCATCTTTAAATATTTTCACATCTTCAGAATTATTTAATACATGCATGTGTATATGTGCATTTCTTTATTTCCCTAATTCTCAGCTTCCCTCTCTGCTGCTGTGTGAGGCTTTATTTGCTGTGGTGTCTCCTTTGGCCTGTTCTCCATTGTGCAGTTCACATGTTCCTCATTTCATCTGTTCCACACAAACCCCAGGAGAAGAACCACCCTTCACAGACACCAGAGAGAGAGCTCTTCTGGTGAGGCAAATAACTTGCCCTATTCACTTGATCTCGTAACAAATCAAGTGCGTGTGTAAGTGGACCCCATGAACATTAGAAGAATATGTCAGCTGAGCGCATGAAAGCCAGTTTTATCAAAAAGTTTAATCTATTTAAAACATGCTTTGGTAAAGCTGGCTTGTATAAAGTCTGGGCTTGGAACCTCAGCTCTGAAGGGGTCTTTGAGGAGGGTTTGGAGCAAATCTTCTACCCTAAAACAGAACCACCTGAGACACAAGGAAATCTTTTCTGTTTTAAATAGAACACAGAAAGATTTTTCAAACCACCTTTCATAACCCACTGCAAAATTGGTATCTTACCAAAACACCTCCAGTGTAATGTAAATCATCCTGTAACGTCTACTTCCTATTTTTCTTTCTTCTACAAAATTGGAGCTGGTTAGTCGCCTTTGATACTATAATAACCCCACTTTCACAGTCTTCAACATATTTTTGCCTCAGAATATAAACTCTCCAGCTTCTTTGAGGTTGCTGTGTAGTCTTGACAATCTAATTCTCTCTGTGTTTGCACTAAACTTGCTTATAAGTTTCTCACATAACCTCATGAAGGCTAAAACAGAGCAAAGTAGGGTTGCTATTGATGACCTTTGTAAAAACCACAGCTCAGGAAGGTTAGCCATTCTGCTGTTCTGTTGGAGTCACTATTTTTTTTTTAAATAACCAGATCTTCATGGTCATACTTACATGAGTATATAGTGACTGTATTTGAACATTTTTATTATAAATTGATTATTTCATGATTTTTTCATTATTTCTATGTATATATTTTTGTATTTTTTTGTAATCAAATTATGTTTGCATAAAGCCTTATTTACTTGAAAATGGTGTTTCTATACCCAGACCTCTTTATTCAGACTTTTAACTTATGAAAAAAAAAACCGGCTACTTTTCATATTTAAGCTTTGAATGCTCATGATTTTGTTTTGTTTGCTTGTTTTTGTTTGTTTTTTGCTTCTCCTGTGACACTCTGCCACTGTCCACAGGCAGTCAAAATGTTTTTACAGTGTTATGATATTTTTGTTCCTGTTAATCACTTCTCATAGAGGCAATGGTGTACCTTATAAACAAAACTAATTGTAGTTGATCTCTGGGTCTATTTTACATTAGTTATAAATGGGTTAAAATGAACTTTAATTAAATAATTGATATATTATGCTAAAGAACTAAGAATGCCCAAACTACTTTTTTAGATTGTAGCAAGATATACATGAGATAAAATAAGTCATTTAACTATGTTTAATCATGTGGTTTGGAGCTTAAGAAAAGTCACATTATTGTGCAAAACCTTCACCATCATTCATCTCTAGAACGTCACTCATCTTCTCAAAGTGAAAAAACAAAGTGTGATCGAAGAGAAGCCTGACATTTTCTTTCTCTTACTCTACAGTGCTTGGTCACGGCTTTGTGGCTCTTTCCATTCTGTCAACAGAGCACCTGATTGTCATTGGTCCCTTTCATTACTCTTCCTAGAGGTAGCCCCTTGAGCTGGTTGGAAAGTTACTACAAATAGTTTCCTCTCCAAATCTCAGGAACTAATATATGTTCTGGGAGACAGTTCTCTTCTGTACTGAGACAAGACCAGGCAATTCTAGGACCTTTGTTGTTTCAGGTTGGTAAGACTCATGAGAAGGAAGTGGTCAGGATAGAACAAAGCCTATGCTTGTCCTACCTTGTGTCGGAGAACAGTGTGTAAATTATCCACACGCATCATTTCAAATGCAGGGTTGTTAGGCAGCTCTCTTCTCCAGCTGGAAATGCTTCCTCCAGGAGGGAATTGGGAGGCTCCTGTTACTATGGAAACTCATCAACAGGCCTCTCTGAAGAATTCTGCAAGGGGCAAATAATTGAGGGGTGGCGACACGACAGTCCTAACCCATGCTTTTTGGTGATGCAGTGGTCTTTCAGTTACCCAAACTGCTGTGAGTAGCTCAGCACACATGCTTCTCTACATGACCCCAGTAACCTCATTGTTCATCAAGGTCGATGTGGATGCAATCATTTCTCCTATGGATTTCCTATCTCTGGGTGCATAGGCATTTGTTCACATCTTCCCAGGAAGAATCATACAACCAATTTGCACTCTTTTTTTACTGAATGAATTTAGAAAAAGAAATAACAATGAGTGTAAGTTTAGTACTCAGAAATGCATACAACACAAGGCATAGATATTGGATGCTGGCCTTCTGAGTGATATAACTGGTTTAGAAATACATATTTAGGCAATGGAAACTTTACTGGTGTGTGTGTGTGTGTGTGTGTGCAAGGAAGTGGGGTTGCTGCAAAGAAAAGAAACTTAAGGGACTCCTCAAGTTAAGAGCTGTATTCTATGGAATTTAAAGCCTTAAATAAAAAATGTATATTTACATTGGGGCAAAATCCTTAAAACTGACAACTGCCCTTAAGAGATCATGATGCAAAGAAGTCAGAGAGTCCTCAGAGGAAGCAGGCAGCTTAGACAAACCAGCTACGGGAAAGGCATTCTTGGAATGAGATGTCCAGCGCAGCATCTGGACTATGGGCTGGAGAAAGGGGGAATGGGCAGGCAGTCTGGTGTAGTCTCCTAGGTGGTACAGGGTCAGATTACAGAGAGCTCTGAAAGTCAGGACTGCAGATTTGAAAATGGTGTCCATAAAACAGGATGTCAAAGGAAAAGAGAGAGCAGAGCCTTGGGAAAGACAATATCTAGAGTTCCTTTAAATGACTGTGTGGGAGTGGAGAATGAAGGGGCTTTCTGCAGGAAGGGTGGCTATGCTGCAGTGTATACCCAAGGCAGCTTGATGGGACTGGGAGACAGGGTGGGTTAAAGATGGGTGAGTAGAAAATAACCTGTTCAAATAGCAGGTGTCTTTCAAATAGTAGGTGCTTTATGGGCTCAGTGTTCCTTTAGTTTTTTCCATGAAAAGGGCATCAACTTGAATCGGTGAGTTGTTGAATGCAAGTAACAAGGAGGAGGAAGAGCAGGGGATCCCAGTCTCATCTGAGGTCTTCTTCTTATGAGTCTCGCTCTCTGAACACCCCCTCCCTGTATCCCAGTCCAGTTCACTCCGCCATGGTTCCTACTGATTCAGGTGTGAAACGTCCAAATATTTGTAATATTTTAAAAGTAAAGCCAAACTAGGCCAGAGGGATAGTCTTTGCACACGCCTCGAGTGGAATGCAGAAATGGAAACTTAAGACTCGGCACTGACAACCATGATAAGCATGTTCGTGTTGACTTGAAGGCACCACACTGGCTGTCTTTGTAAAGATGTCTTTGGAAGACATTAACATTTAAATTTGTGAACTTAAGGACAGATACGACTGCCCTCCATAGCTTAGCTGTTCTTAACCCATCGCTTGAAGGTCTGAATAGAATATACTTCAAACTTCTCAGCCTCACAGGCTGTAGGTATAGATGGGAGCATTGGCTGTCCCTAAGTCCCCAGGGACTTCAGACTTACCAACTTCCCTAACCTGATGGACAACCCCCCCC
>CABHPQ010138642.1:1190-13666 GCA_902168405.1 Peromyscus aztecus | reverse complement strand
TCATCACTTACCGGGGTCTAAGGCACTGTGAGCAGTTCCTCCGGGCCACGGTGGAGGACAGACTCTTCTGGACAAACAACACACTTGGTGCTCCCACCTAGAGGCCATGTGAGCTCATGAAACTAGGGCGTGATCCTGATTGTTTCTGTATGAGTGGGATCCAAGAGGACACAGCTGACCCCGCCCCTCGATCTGCAGCCTTGTGGTGCTGCTCCAACAACTTTCCAGAGGGGCTTACCCTGGCCCTTGAAAATGGCAGGACCCACCCCCAGAACTCTTTCCCCTCAGAAGCCTCCTGGGCCCTACAAGCTCCTCTCCACCCCTTCAGGTTGTGTGCGCCCCCTGAGAAGTAACTAGGTGGAGGAGCTAGCCGAGAGAAAGCAACTCCCACCCAGCAGGCAGCTCAGAGGAGGAGGATGCTTTAGCTAGGGTGAAGTAAGATTTCTCGGGTCTGTCACATCATTTACGAGGCTTGTGTTCTCTCTTCTCCTGAGCCCTGGCATCTACCATAACCCCTTCCCACCCGCTCCCCACAGCGAACTCGGCCAAGGGGCTAGGGCAGCTGTGTGCCCTGAGTCACTGGGAGCCTTGTCATCAGAGACCAGGAAGGAGGAGAGAATAGGACAAGGCCACAAGTGCCCCTCCCCCATGCAGCAGTTCCTCCCCCCACACCCCACACACACACTCCAGCAACATGAAGGACCAGACTGAATGGCCACCAGGGGGCCAGACTGGCAGTGCCACCCAAGGAGGCTGGAAAGAGGCTACGTGGCACAGGCACCCTCCTCCACTGGAAGAAGGCCGGCAGTGGTTTAACAATCCCACTGCCCTTCAAGACTCTGGGCTCACCAGGGCAGGGCTCAATTTGCAGACAAGGATATTCGTTTGGAAGTCAGGTGACTATGCAGTGCACATGGCTAGTAAGAAGCAAAACCAAGATTAAGCCTTCTGACTGCTCACCCCAGTTCCCTTTGCCTAAGGACACCGTTTCCCACAGCTCGGGAGACCCCTGCACACCTGGCCTGAGCTCTGCCTTTGTTCCATCCAGGCATTCTCCTACAAGAGCACTGATAGCCAAGCAAAGTCACATTGACCTCCACAGCCCCTGATGGGAGGTTTCCATTTCCTACCATGCCCACCATCAGCCTGGGCCAGAGGTTTCAACTGGCAGTCTTCAGTCCTTTAGGACACATCTGGCCCGCAGATGTGTTTTATTTGAATACACGTTACATTTAATGTTTTAACATTAGTTGTCAACATTGAAGCCTTAGGAAATTTTACACAAACCTGATGCCCCGATTCTTCAAAGGCCTGTGTCCCTTCTTGTAGCAAACCCCTGAGGAAGAGCCCTTTTCTTAGCACAGGTCTGCTCCCCGGGTAGACAGCATGGCCCTACGCAATACTCTGGGATTCTAAGACCACTTGCTCACAGCTATCCCACTCTGTCTCTGTTTTACTATTGCACAAGCCCTGTTTTGCTGAAAGCAAAATCTTTCTGTGTCTCCTAAAAGAGGAAAAACAAAGATAAGGCATGAGGATATGTCTTGATTAGAGGGTAGAGGAAACAGATTTCTTTATAGAAACAAAGAATATTACTTGGTGTCCGGCTACACGAGGCCCTAAAAAAAATGGTGCTGCTGTCAATGTGACAGGGAGTTGAGGTCTCACGGATAACAGGGTCATGATGGGGTCTTTGTGGTCAGATAGGAAGCAACTGCAGCATTTGACCATGAATGGGCTTAAATGCTGAGCCTGGCACAGTGGCACGTACCAGCTACTCAGGAGGCTGAGGCAGGAGAATCACTTGGGCCTAGGAGGTCAAGGCCAGCCTGGGCAACATAGTGAGACCCTGGTTCAAAAGAAAAACAGGCCGGGCGGTAGTGGTGCACGCCTTTAATCCCAGCACTCAGGAGGCAGAGGCAGGCAGATCTCTGTGAGCTCGAGGCCAGCCTGGTCTACAGGTGAGTTCCAGAACAGGCACTAAAACTACAAGAGAAATCCTGTCTAGAAAAAAAAAGAAAAGAAAAGAAAAAGGAAAGAAAGAAAGAAAAACAGTGAACTAACCATAGTTTTCAAAGGCTCACTCTGTGAGGACTCTGTGGAGGCTGTAGGCAGAGGCCTGGGGTGGGACACAAAAGAGGAAACTTGCCGTAACCCAGGCAGGATCTGGGTGGCAAGGAAGAAAGGAGCCAAGGAGGTCTCTAGGGTTTCCCCTGAGTCATTCGCCAGCAGAGCTGCTGTCTTGGTGATGGAGTCTCAAGAGGCGAGGCCACTGGAGCACATCTGGGCCTAGGGAGCTTGAAATAGCTAGTAGACATCTCTGTGGAGCAAAAGACACAGGTGGAAATCTGAGACTGGGGTACCAGTGAGAGCGAGAGTAACCTGGAGATCATATGGGCTATTGGAGGCCCTGAGACTGCATGAGTATGTAAGACAGAGACCATGCCACAGGAGCAGGACCAACAGAGTCTGTGAGATATGAGGACACCCAAAGCAGAACATCACATCCCAGAAGCTTCATTATGTCAAGTGATGCTCAGCAGTCCCTGAGACCTGAGACCCAACCTCGGAATCTAATGCACAGGACCCCTTAGTACCCTCCGTGAGAATGGGTTTGGTGACATTGTGGGGACAAAATCCTGAGTGGGGTGGGCTGAGGGTGTGTGGAGACTATTCTTGGGGAATTTTGCTGCAAAAAAAGACAATGAAAAGGGGGAGGTAGCAAATGCCAGCAGAAAATGTGAACTGAGGTGTGGGGATGTAGCTCGGTTGGAAGAGTGCCTGCCTAGAACACAGGAAGCCCTGGGTTCAGTCATCAGCCACCACCATAAAACTGGCATTTTAACAAGTTCCAGGACAGACTAGGATGCATGAAACCCTCTTTCAAGGGGGAAAAAAAAGTCAATTCGAGAGTAGTTTTCTTTAAGATAAAAGAAAAAAACTTGGTTGTATAGCCAGGAAAAAGAGGATCTATTTGGGGGGAAAGCTGGCAAAACAGGAGACGGAATAGAAGTGGTGTCTGCGGGAAGCAAGGAGGATGGAGCCATTGCGAAGGAGGAAGGACCCCGCTCTCAATGGAAACTAGCTAGAGCTGGGGCTGAAACTTAAGCTTCTGGCTCCAGAGCCCAGCTCTTCCCTGCCACATTACTGCCTAATGGTGGCCCCTTGAACCAATGAAGTGGAGAGCCGGCTACACAGAGGCTACACCTGTGTTCAACCAGAGGCACTCAGAGTGAGGCTGAGCACTGGGATACTGGGGGAGATTGAGTGCCAGCGTTCTGCCAGCCTGATAGGAAGCTTCCAGAGTGAACCTACCCACCACACACAACCATAATGTCTCCCCCAGGTGAATGCTGGGAATATTCTGTATGAGCATGAGATGTCTCCTGAGCCCTTCTGGGAAGCCCATGACACCATTGGTCTCCTGCTGTCCTCCCCACCAGCCCGGGATGTGGCTGCCACCCTTGCTGTGACTGTGTCTTTTGATGCCGCCTGTCCCCGGCGCCCCAGCCGCCTCTGGAGAAACAAAGGTGAATAGCATGATGGGATGGCAAGGTTGAGGGTGGAGAGGGATGCCTCGAACGGAGGGAGGGATAGAGGTCTGGCCAGCAGCTTCTGTCTTAGTCCTGGGACCTAGGAAGTTACGGAGGTGGTGTGTGGGTAACACTGACATCAGAAGAAGCACAGTCCTTGTTCTCCCGAGACCACGAGCCCCATCCTGGAGTTACTGGTCTAAGGGAGAGAGAGGCACAGACTTGCCCTGGGGTCTTCTTTCTGAGGGTTCATGGCTCTTCCTCCAGTGGACTGGCCCTTCATAGCCTATGTCTCACCCCAAGGTCTCTGGGTGCCTGAGGGCCAGCGGGCCAAGATCACCGCGGCTTCCCTCGATGCCTCCAACCTCCTAGCCAGTGTTCCGGCCTCTCAGCGCGCTCGGCACAATGTGCTCTTCCAGGTCACACACTTCCCCACCCGGGGCCAGTTGTTGGTGTCCGAGGAGCCACTCCACGCGGGGAGGCCCCACTTCCTGCAATCTGAGCTGGCTGCAGGACAGCTGGTGTATGCCCATGGTGGTGGGGGCACCCAGCAGGATGGCTTCCGCTTCCGTGCCCACCTCCAGGGGCCAACGGGAACTTCTGTGGCAGGACCCCAGACCTCTGAGGCCTTTGCCATCACCGTGCGGGATGTGAATGAGCGGCCCCCTCAACCACAGGCCTCCATTCCACTCCGCGTCACCAGGGGCTCACGAGCCCCTGTCTCTCGAGCCCAGCTGAGTGTCGTAGACCCAGACTCGGCTCCAGGGGAGATTGAGTATGAAGTACAGCGGGCACCCCACAATGGCTTCCTGAGCCTGGCTGGGGACAACACTGGGCCTGTGACCCACTTCACACAGGCTGACGTGGATGCAGGGCGGCTGGCCTTCGTGGCAAACGGGAGCAGTGTGGCCGGCATCTTCCAGCTGAGCATGTCTGATGGAGCCAGCCCCCCCATACCCATGTCCCTGGCTGTGGATGTCTTGCCGTCCACCATTGAGGTGCAGCTGCGAGCACCCCTGGAGGTGCCCCAAGCTTTAGGGCGCTCCTCACTGAGCCGGCAGCAGCTCCAGGTGATGTCAGATCGCGAGGAGCCAGAGGTAGCATACCGCCTCACTCAGGGGCCCTTGTATGGGCAGCTACTGGTGGGGGGGCAGCCTGCCTCTGCCTTCAGCCAGACGCAGGTAGACCAGGGGGAAGTGGTCTTTGCCTTCACCAACTTCTCCTCCTCTCAGGATCACTTCAAAGTCCTGGCTCTGGCCAGGGGTGTGAATGCATCAGCCACTGTGAATGTCACAGTGCAGGCTCTGCTGCATGTGTGGGCAGGTGGGCCATGGCCTCAGGGTACCACCCTGCGCCTAGACCCCACAGTGCTAGATGCCAGTGAGCTGGCCAACCGCACAGGCAGTATGCCCCACTTCCGGCTCCTGGCAGGACCCCGGTATGGCCGTCTGGTCCGTGTGTCCCAAGCCCGCACAGAACCTAGGAGCAACCGGCTGGTGGAACATTTCACTCAGCAGGACCTGGAAGAGGGAAGGCTGGCCCTAGAGGTGGGCAGGCCAGAGGGGAGGTCCACTGACCCAGCGGGTGACAGTCTTACTTTGGAGCTGTGGGCAAGGGGTGTCCCACCTGCGGTGGCCTTGTTGGACTTTGCCACCGAACCTTACCACGCAGCCAAATCCTACAGTGTGGCCCTGCTCAGTGTTCCCGGGGCTGCTCGGACAGAAACAGAGAAGCCAGGAAGAAACAGCCCCACTGGCCAGCCAGGCCCAGCAGCATCCAGCCCCATGCCCACCGTGGCCAGGGGCGGTTTCCTGGGCTTCCTAGAGGCCAACATGTTCAGCGTCATCATCCCCGTGTGCCTGGTCCTCCTGCTCCTGGCCCTCACCTTACCCCTGCTCTTCTACCTCCGCAAACGCAACAAGACAGGCAAACACGATGTCCAGGTGTTGACCGCCAAACCCCGCAATGGCCTCGCTGGTGACACAGAGACCTTTCGCAAGGTAGAGCCGGGGCAAGCCATTCCACTCACAACTGTGCCTGGCCAGGGGCCCCCACCGGGAGGCCAGCCTGACCCGGAGCTACTGCAGTTTTGCCGGACACCCAATCCTGCCCTCAGGAACGGCCAGTACTGGGTGTGAGACCTGGCCTGTGCCCAGATGCTGCCCACCCTCCAGACCCACTGCTTCTGTACCCTGGTCTGGCCTGAGGATCTCCAGGGCCAAAAAGGACCAAAAGGTGGAGGGAGCTGGGAGACAGTCTGGAGATCCTGGAGTGGGTGGAGTCAAGAGCTGGAACCTTCCTCAGCTCACTTAGACCTACCTATAGAGCCGCAGGGGCCAAGGTGAGAGGCAGCTAAATTCGGCTCACGCGGGGTGGGGGAAAACAGGGTAACAGCCTAGATAGGTCACAACTCTGGGTCCTGGGTCTGTGACCTTAGATAAGTCATACCTGACCCAGGCTGCCTAGAAGGTCAGGGGAAGAGAGCACCCTGGGTTTTCCACCCCAGCTCTGGCCGCCATTTCTTGTCTCTGAAGAACAAACTCTCCCTCTCTGGTGTTTTCCTGAAGCTGAATGGGGAGGAAGGTTAGTCAATAGATTAATATATTCGAGGTGCAAAGTGGGTGGGTTGCTCTGGGGCTGGTTAATTTAAGGCAAGAAAGCTATTTAACATGGTGCTGGGCTAGCCAGGCCTGATGGAGCCCTGGAGTATGTGGGATGGAGAAGGGTCTGAAGCCATTTACCCACAGAGCCCTGTGGTAAGGCACTGAAGCGTCGGGGAGCAACCTGCAACGCTCGGACTGGGAATGCCGAAGGCCACTCTGGTGGCCTTGCTACCCTCACGACTAGGGAGCGGGCAAACTGGGGCACTTGATTCCGTGGAGCCTTGATAAATGGTGCTTCAGAGGCTCCAAACAGCTGTGCATTGTTTGTGTTTGACTGTGCACTGGGCTCTTATCCATGGCAGCCTCACTCCCCTGGGGCAGGCAGGCCATGTGGCCTAGCTTCATGGGGGTGGGGATGGACAGATCTGGGCAAGCTCTTGAATTTCCACCTCCTGGGGCCTTCCCAAAGTCCTCCTCTCTTACCTGTACAGGCAGATGGGCTGTTTGTTGAGATGGGACCAAAGCCCTTTACTCGACAGGGAACTTCAGGGAAAAAAATAAAAATAAATGCTCCCAGCCCTAGACGTCTTAGCCTGGGTTTTGGCCTCCACAGCTCTCTCCTTCCCCACCTCCTTTTCTTGGGGTTGGGACAGCAAAAGTGAGGGAAATGGGGGAGCCTGGGAATGCCAAAGCTTGGGACACAGTGCACAAAGGAAAGACTTGGGCATGCAGACTTGAATGTGGAACCTTTCACTAGCTCTATCCTTCCTCAGGAGGACCAAGGTGCTTCACTAAAAGGAGAGGAAGCAGTGCAGGCCCAGGAAAGCCAGATGGGCCTGTGTTTGGCCCTCGAGCACACTGTTCAGCTGGCAATGGGTCCTAAAATGCCAAATCTCCAAAAGAAAGGCCATTATGTGAGTTACAAGGCAGACGGAATCCTCTGGCCCTTCCTAAAAGAGGATGATGCCAGATCGGGAGTAATGAAAACAAAGTCTGGCCCAGGGGATCATCGGGTCCTGGGAATGGGCTGAAGTCGTTAGAAAAGAAACACAAAACTGAGGTGGTGTCACTTGCCTGTGATCCCAGCATTTGGGAAGTGGAAGTAGGGAAAAGAGTTCAAAACCATTCTTGGCCACACAGAAAATTCGAGGCCAATTTGGGCTACCTATGATCCTGACAGAGAGAGTGAGAGCAAGAAGGAGACAATAGGTGTCTGAGCTCCAGGGGGAAAGTAGGATTTCTTGGGGCCCAAGAACAGGCAGGTTAGAGGTGAAGAACTGTGACCAGCCTTTGGCAGCTGACCTGCATCTGGGGACCAGGGTGATATCTTGATGTGTCCCAGCATCTGTAACATTTGAGCCAGGAACGAGGACAGGAGAGGAGCCCCCTCCTCCTCCTCACCATCCTGCCCCCAGACTACCCTGACTCATGGCATGATGTCCATTTTAACATCTGCCCCGCCCCACCAACAGCCTCTACCCTCAGAGGCTTCAGGCAGGAAACTTGGAATCTAGGTGTATCACTGACATAAGGGTCTCCAAAGGAATGGAAGAGACAGGGAGACAGAATCAGGGAGGGTATGAGAGAGCTACACAGCAAAGTAATGGTAGATGAGACCCCTGAAGCCCAGCAAGGCTTCAGTGGTGCCTCACAGAAAAGCACTAACCCCTAAAAGCACTGGCCCCTGGAAGAGGACCAGGGCTGTAGCCTGGGAGTTAACTCTGGCCCCCAGAAATACTCTACATCTTAAGCTCCAAATACTATTTTCCTTTTATGAACTCCATGTCTCTGATCCCCAGGTTAGGAAGACCAAACCAGGAGTGTCCCTCCACAACACTCACAGCTCTGCCTTGCCACTCCCAGGAAGTCAAGGCTGGATCCTCAGGGCCTTGATATCTGGGGCCAGTCTCCACCCAGAGTAACCAGCTCCCTGAAAGTGTAAGCAGAGATGTAGGTGACAGACCTGCCAGGCAGGATCTGCCCTCCTCTCCTATTTCCCCTAGAGGTCTGACAACACCCTCTATTCACACAGCCTGCCCGGCCCTGCCCCCAGGCACTGGCGCAGGCTGACTCAGCGCAGGCAGGCTGACTCCCAGCCTGGGCTAGGTGGTGAGCTGGTGCCCGGGGAGGGTGCCTTGCAGCCCTGCTAGGACCTGAGAGATTCTTTCACTACACAGCTGAGCTGAGACCCTGACACAGCTGGGGGAGGGGCAGTGCCTGACCCTTTTCCAATATACTCCTAAAACCTAAGTGGGGGGAGGGGGAAAGGGGGGTTCCACTCCGCTAAATAACTCAGCAAGGCTGGGGTACAGCTCAGCGGAAGAATGCAGGGCTGGAGAGATGTCTCAGGGGTTAAGAGCACTGGACGCTCTTCTAAGGGCCAGCTTTTGATTTCCAGCACTCACATGGTCGCTCACAACTAACTCACAGTTCTGGGGGATCCACCACCCTCTTTTTGGCTTCTTGGCACACAAACATACATGCAGACAAAACACCCATACACTTAAAAAAAAATTAAATCTTAACAACAACAAAACCCCCAAACCTTGCCTAGCATAAGGCCCCAAGTCCAATCTTTAGGAAAACTAAGGGAGAAGAAGGGAAAAAAAAAAAAAAACACAACTACACTATCCTTTCCCATCCTTAAGGAGTTTGTTCCTCCCAAGCTGTGGAGATAGACAGGAACTAACCTGTGCACCATGTTTAAGATGTTGAAAACTTAACTTAACCCTCTGTTTGGTACACAAACAACATGGTTATATATTTGAACATGGGTTTTCTCATAACATTTGGACACACAACACAGAGATCAGTACCTGTCTACATAATATACAATCCATGAAGGATGCATACAAGCTTTGGAAGCATGTCCCTTTGCCTGTGGCCCTCTCAAATGCCTAGGAGCTAAGGGGGTCAAGACATCCTGCCCATTAAAGGACCTATGCCAATATCATTGAAAAGAGAACCCATGGATGTAAGGAGGGTTTGCCACAGGGGCCCAGATCTCTAGGTCCCCAACTTGGAAAACCTGCCTGTTGCTTCATAGCCTCTTAGAGTGTAAAGAAGGAGACCCTCTAAAAGCTGGCCCTTTTAGTGTGGTTGCTATGTAGTTGTGCAGCTCATTGAGTTGGAACACTCATCTTCCAAAAAGAAGCCACAGAGTGCTTCCTCTAACTCCCACCTAACCTCTGACCAATAGCAACTGCTAGAGTGAGTGGCCGGCATCTTCCACACTTCCCCGAATTTACAGATCTTAAAGGAGCGATGGTCCCAGAGCAGACCTCCAGATTCTCTGGTTGGGTCCTTTCCTGTCCACAACACAGCTGGAGTCCTGGCAAATAGGCAAGATGATGTCCATCTTGCCCTGGGTCCCCTCATGGTAAGTGCTCTATCCTATGCACTTTGCAGTTACCCGAAGACTACTCAAGTCTCGGCACAACAAGCTAAAATTGCTGTGGCAGATGCAAATAGGAATCCACTTAGCCAGCCCTTCCTGAAGAGCCCCCAGACACTCCAATAAGTAACTAACCATGATGTGTGCCTCAAGCCAGTGGAGCTGGCCAGTTAGAAGTCCAGAATAGGAGGGCTAGCTGGCTCTGTCTGCTCCCTTCTCTCCTGACAGACTTCTGGGCATTTCCATTGAAGAAACAGCACGCAGCCACAGGAACTGAGCATGTGTCCATCCTCAGTGTAATGAATCATAGTCTCTAACTGATGGCTGCTGTCCTCATAAAGGGCGTCACCACCTCAGAGGGCCTCCTGTGGCCACCGAGATAATGAGTGGGTTGAACCGTGTTCCTTTCCACTTCAGATGTGAAGCAACCCTTGGCTAAACCGAGCAGTAATCAAGGAAGGACTTTTCTACATAAACAGAAGTGTGGCTGGGGCTGGAGTTCTCCTGTCCCCAAACCTCAGCACTGTCAGCCAGAGACTGAAGCTCATCCCAAGATAACTTTCTTATGCTCTGTCAGGGGTGGTTTGCAGAGGGCTCATGTGACCCGGACTCTGGGTCCTATGGCTCAAATGAAATGGGTTGTCTTCTTTGCTGCTCCAAGTGCTTGGTGGGCTAGCAGCATCGCTTGTTCACTTGTGAGAAATAAAGGACAGGTAAGCCAGGTATGATGGCCACATTCCTGTCATCTCAGCATTTGGAAGGTAGAGACAAGAGGATCAGAAGATCAAGGCCAGCCTCTGCTACACACCAAGTTCCAGTCTGAGGCCAGCCAGGGCTATATGAGACCCTATCTCAAAAAAATAAAGGAAATGAAGAACCAGGTTGGGCTGCCACTCTGTGAACGAGCACTCACCTAAGGAGGTGTCTAAGGCTCTAGGTCCAATCTCTAATGCTGCAAAAAAGAAAACAAAGATTCCCAGGCCTTTCCCCAGATGGCTGAGTGAGATTCTATCATAACAAGGGTACAGGCGTTGGGGATTCACACAGCATAGTTAAGTTTATGGTGCACTGAAGACCTATCCTCAACCTGGAGCTAACTCATTATACTGAGGGGCAGGAACAAGGCAGGTCACAGTCACACAGTTAGCAGCTGGGCTGGAAGGAGTCATACCATCCAAACCTGTCCAAAAGATTTTGACTTTCACTTCATGTTGCCATATATCCTTCCTGCACACTTATAGGTTGCCCTACATGCTCTAATGTGTTCTAACTACAGGGCCAAGGTCAAGAGAAGGAAGTTGAGCAGAGATTGCTGGCTGGTAACCAGGTCTGATCTGGTGGAGGGCCTTCAGGAAACAGTCCAGTCCCACCCTTGTCTCCCAGAGGCCAGTCCCTGACCACTGCAGCAGCCCCAAACACACTGCCTTCTACAGCCGGGTTACTCCCACCTGCCAAGGAAAGGACAGAGATGTCTGGCCAAAGTCACCAGTCTGTGCTCACCTGCAAAGGTCTCTTTCAGGAAGAACAGCATTTGCCAGCAGAGGTGGAGGATAAAACTTGTCAGGAAGGAGGGGATGGGCCACCTAGAGTTCTCCATCCATACACAGTGGGTAGCCAAGCATAATGGCACATGCTGTAACCCCAGCACTTAGACAAAGGAAGGAGGACCTCAAGTTCCAGGCCAGCCTGGGCTACCCAGTGAGATACCATCTCAAAAATAAACGACAAAAACCAGACAGTGGAACTGAGGCTGTTTCACTGTCCTTTCTGCCCTGAGAGGAAATACCAGGCTGTGTGACTCCCATCCTGTGTGCTTTCTGGGTGAGAGTACACCCTGGTTCAGGAGACTTGACCCTCCCCTTTCCTCTCTCCTCCTGGGCAGAGGCCCAACCCTTCTAACCTTGTAGTAAACAGTATTTGATTCTGTCCATCCCATCAAGGTAGGGTCCAGCCTGCCCCAGTGACTGGTATGCCCAGTTCTAGGTACATAGTGGTTTGCGGTAAACAGCTATTGCTGGATTATAACACTTGCCTTTCCACAGAGATAACCTCAAGCCAAGAGGCCTTTGGCTCCAAGATGCCCCAAGCTCCCACTTTGGGAGTGACTTTGGTTCCTCTGACTCCCCCACCCACAGGGGTATTGACTGGGCTCTGTCGGAACGTGAATGAAAACTCTGAGTGAGGCACCTTAAGAGTGAATCTAGTCTTTCTTGGCTGCAGGGGGGGTCTAGCTTTTCAGGACTGAAACGCTTTCCCTTCTCTCAGGGCATTTTTATTTTTCTCCGTATTTACAGTTTAGCCAGTTGATTTCCATATGTTCAAAACAACCTGAAAGAAGCTCCCAAAAATACAATGCCAAGCGCAAATTCCTCCATTCATCAGGTACCACAGTTTTCCCGGTTTCCTGAACCAGGTTTTGCATAGGCTTGTGACCTTGCGAGACTCTCAAACAAGATTCACAGAGGGCAACAAGAGAAACAAAAGGTGTCTGCTACACAAAAGATGGATTAAGGCTAGGTGCTAGCTAGCACTCTGGAGCCAGAGCAGGTGTAGCCCAGCGGGAATTCTCCCACAGGGCTCCAGCTGCTACTCTGCTACCAGAGCTCTGCCAGCACTCAGGCAGGAAGAACCCCACAGTCTGCGTTTCTCTTCAGAGTTTGCATCTCATCCCCACTCCCATACTTACAGTGGATCCCTCCCACCCACTGTCTGTCTGCTCTGAACTCTATGGGCAAAGCATGTTTACAAATCTTTCTTTCCTGGGAGCTCACCATGTGGAGACAAAGGCCATAAAGAGATGCAGGCAGCAAACGCAAGCCAGGACCCCCTCACACTCCTCCCCTTCTCTGATAGTACTCCTGCAGGGCCTCAAGGTGCCCTGAGCCTCTGTTCCAGCAAGGCTGACCATTCTGAAGGACTCACTGAAGGCAACCTTGGGTGAAGAGC
>CABHPQ010138641.1:26780-44691 GCA_902168405.1 Peromyscus aztecus | reverse complement strand
ATCTACAGTTTTCTGCCACCAGCCTTCTGGGTTTTCCCCATGACCTGCATAACAGCTTTAACTCCTGCCGTTGTCACAACCTCAGAATCATTTCTAATGTCATGGAAGCCACCACAGGAGAGAGAAAGAAAATCGTAAAGAGGAAATAGAGTAGGAGGATTACAAGACCCAGGAACAGTTGGATGGGTGAGAACATGACATGCATACGCCATAAAGTCTGCCCCAGGACACAAGGGTTGTTTTCTCCCTGGCTGCTTATGATAAGACACTTATCATTAAACTGCTATAAATTGATTTAGGGCAGGCTTAGTAAAATGTCCAGTGGGGCAGGCCTGCAGAGATCGATGTCCTTATTCTCGGGTACCTCCAGCACAGATTCCACTGGCAACACATCAGGCTTTTCATATGCTGTCTCTGGCATACCCTGTCTCTAAATAAGTAAATAAGTAAATAAATATTTCAGAAAATGTGAAGGCTTATTAGATATCAGAAAAATGAAAACCAGACATAGTGGCTCATGCCTTTAATCTCAGCACTTGAAAGACAGAGGCATGTAGATCTCTGTATGTTTGAGGCTAGTCTGATCTACATAGCAAGTTACAGGAATCCAGGTTTGCATAGTGAAAGCTTGTCTCAAAAAAAAAAGAAAGAAAAGAAAAGAAAAAGAAAGGAAGAAAATCAAAAGTACTTTGAGATTCAATCTCATTCTAGTCAGAATAGCTATCACCAAGAAAACAAATGCTAACAAGAATGTGGGGAACAGGGAACCCTTATTCAGTTCTGGTGCAAATATAGGTTGGTACAAACATTGTGAAAATCAGCGTAGAAGCTTCTCAGAAAGATAAAATAACTCCATGTGATCCAGCCATACCATTTCTAAAGGACTCCATATCCTCAAAAAAATATCCTCCATACCTGGCAACAGAGATAATTGTACACCACATTCATTGTGGCTCTTTTTATAAGTAGCTAGGAAATTGAATCAGCCTAGATATTCATCAGCTGATATACAGATAATGAAAATGTGGTGCATATACTCAATGAATTTTTTGTCAGCTGTAAAAATAAGAAATTTGGAAAAAAAATGGATGGCACTGGAAAGTGTTATATTGAGTGAGGAAACCCAGGCCTAGAAAGACAAATACCATATAATTCTGTGTTATATGCAAATCATAAGTTTAGATTTATAGATTTCTCTATTTAATTTGAACTGAGTGTCAGTAAACACAAGCTCTGAAACATCTCAGTACTTTCCAAAAATGAGTTCAAATTACCCAGTCATACTTGTACAATCTTTAAGACAACCACAGCTTGTTTCTGAGAATAATAACTCATGCTTAATCCTTTTTCCTCTTTTTAGAAAAAGTTGAATGATTGGTTTTCATCTGCCTTAAGATCACTGAGTTTTCATTTGCCCATCCTAGTCATTTAATTTTAGACATTACATTTTTCATTTTGGCAATTTATAATTGACTCTCTTTTATAATTTCTTTATGTTTATCTTTTGACATTTTTAGCCCCTTTTAAAATTGAAGTTTTCTACTTTTATTTAAAGATAAGAATTTTATCTCATATTTTCTTTAAAAAATGTCTTCCTCTTCATTTTATAAGCATGGACTCTCAAGAAATGTGTTCATCTTTTTAGATGTCTAATATTTCATTGATTCATTCTTTCTGAAACAATCTTCTTCTGATCGTTATGCCCATACAGACTAAGGGCACATGCCTATCTGCTTCGTTATACCTACTGTGCTTAACGTTTCTATTGCTGAATCCTGCGTTCCAGTATGCCTATCGTTGTCTCCCCTGTTTGGTTAATGTTTCTCTATTTAATTTAACTATTATGGTTGCTTTTAGTACTTCTTCTATAGGTTCCAGTGTTTCTACTTTCAATAATTCTCCCTGTCACTGCAAATGTAAGCCATTATAGAAAATTAGTACTTGTGAAGAGGTAGTTTTTAACTCAACTATATCAGTCCAAGAGGTTTGTTACAGGGTGAGACATCCATTTCTAATTGTTTAGCCTAACTTCATACTGTAGCAAGATTACAAGAGAAAATGTCAGGGTGTGAGAATCCTGCCATAAGGCATAAGGGAAGACATGCCCCTCCCTCAACACAGGAGAAGAAGAATTTAAAGAGTATTTCTCCAATTTATTCTCTTGCTACCTTCCCAATAACGTTCCACACAAGACCCTAAAACATTAAATACACTCACCCTGTCCAAGAGAGCTTTCTTCTCTTAACAGAACTTTTGCTGCTAGTCATAAAATAGTTTCTCAGTTTACTTATTTGCATCTGTAATTTCTTTAGGATCAAGTTGAGGGGTAAAAAATAACTACCTGTTTCAAATATTTTTTTCTGACAAGTATCATATATCTCTCTTTGCATATCTTTGCACTAAAACTAGCATATTTCCTGGAGTATAGAAGACACATAGGGCTTCTCAGTCAGTAAATTCAGTAATATGCCTTTTTTCATTTTGTTTCCCAGGTGATTTCGCCTCCTGAGATTTGTGATACTCTTTCTTCTTCTGACTTTTCTATTTTTTTCCCAAGTCAAGCTAAGCTTCCTTCAAGCCTAACACATAATTTCTAAGGTAGATCCCATAAATTTTGCTCACATTATGCCTGCCATGCTGAGTTTACAGCACAAGATTTACTGTGTTTACCCCACGAGCTCATAGGGAGAAACGAATGGCTTCGGCAGCAGAGAATGGGATTCCGATCAATTAAGTTGGTTGATTGCTTATGTTACAATATTTATCATTAAACTGCTGTAAATTGCATTCAGGGAAAAAGGATAAAGTATTTTTGCTGTGTTTGTGTATGTATGCATGTGAGGGACACAGCTGACGAAAGATATATGGCTAACATGTCTATTTCTTGCAATTTAGTTTTCTCAGAATAAATGTAGTTAATGTAATATTTCAGAGTGTCATAACTTGTCTGTATTTCTAATATAAAATATTGGTGCAACTGAAAATGCTAATGCATGTGATATTAATGAATAATATTTTGAAACACCTATGTACCCAAATTAATAGGTATACGTAAAAACATAAAGAACTAAAATTATTGTCAATTGAAAGTAATTTAATTTATGCATGACATACCCTGAAAGACCCTGGAAATCTCTTCAAATTAAACACTCTGAGTAAAGACATGAGATATAAAATCCACATGCAGAATTCAGAAATGTTCCTAAATTCTAATGACAATCATACTGAGAGAGAAATCAAGAAAATAATCCCATTCACAATAGACTAAAATTAATTAATTAACAATAATTGAATACCAAAAATAATAGATAAGTATATACACAGTACGACCACCAACTGAAGATAGAGCCTGCATTATAGAGAAAACCCTTGCTAACCAGACATCTGATCTGTTCAGAATACATGAAGACTTCAAAATCTAAATATTCAAGACACAAACAAGTCTCTCTAAATGAACTAATAACATGGCAAGTCCAAAATCATGAATCACAGTAGGACAGTAAACATATGGTTAAAATTGTTTATACCCTTAGCCATCAGTGAAAAGCAAGTTAAAACTGCAATCCAGTTCCATCTCTTCTCAGTTTCTTGCTTCTATAGCAAGAAGCAAACCACAGCAAAAGTTAGCGGGTGAGGGTACTGGGAAAAGGGACCACTCACATGCTGTTGGTGGAAACGTAAGGTGGCCCAGGCTCTGTGAGATTCAGTATGGAGGAAGCTGAATAAACACAAAGTAGCCCTACCCTAGGTATAAGCCCAATACCTCTAAGTAAACATATTGCTGAGATACTTGCTGACTTAGAGTTTCTATTTCTGTGATAGACACCATGACCAAAAATAACTTGGGGAGGAGTAAAGGGTGTATTTTAGCTTACCACTCTCATGTCAGACTTCATTGCTGAGGGAATTCAAGGAAGGAACTCAAGACAGAACCTGGATGTAGGAACTGAAGTAGAGGCCATGGAAAGATGTTGCTTACTGGATTGCTCACTCCTAGCTGTCTCAGTCTGCTTGCTATCTTAGAGCACCTAGGACCACCTGCCAAGGGCTGGCACTTCCCACAGTGAGCTGGGCCCTGCCAGTTCAGCATCTGACCAAGAAAATGTGCCATAGGTTTGCTAACAGGCAAATCATAGGAGGCATCTTTTTTTTTCAGTTAAGGTTCTTTCCTTCCAAATGATTCTAGTTTATGTTCAAACTGAAATAAAACTAGACAGCACATTTTCACATATGCCTTTATTCTTCACAATCCGAGTTATGGATTCATCTTCAGTGTCCTTCAATGCATAAATATATAAAATATGGTACAATGGAATGCATAATGGAATTTTATTTGGCCATAATGAGGAATATAATATAATGCCATCTAGGAATGATGTCATTTCCTAGATATAATAATGGATGCAACTGGATATAGTCATTTTAAAGAAAACAAGTTGAACTCACAAAAGTAAACATTTCATTTTTTCCACTTGTGGCTTCAATATCCTACATAGATACGTAAAAAGATGTGTATAGGTGAAACAAAAAGTGAAATGGGAAAGAAGGAGCCCTGTGAAAGGGTCAAGAGGGACTGACGAAAAGGGAGAGGGTAGAGAAGCTATGATCACAGAACATGTCATATTTGAATACATTATCTTAAGCCATCACTATAGCACAATGAACACACCCCAACAAATTTTTATGATAAAAATGGCAGGAAATTTCAAACCTTAAATACTTCATACCTTATCACTTCTAAATTCATCTATTCACTTCCCCTACTGTTTGTGTTAACTAGTATCCTAAATTCAATGTCAGTCAATTCCTTGCTTTATTTTATTGTATATATGTGTGTGTGTGTGTGTGTGTGTGTGTGTGTGTGTATCTCCACTCCTAAATAACACTTAATTTTCCCATTCATAAAAGTATGAGTTAATTAAGTCTATTTTAATATTGTAAGTATTCTTGGATAAATTTCATTCCTAGCTTAATATTATAATTTTAATTTACATTAATGCAAGTAGTTTCACATTTTCATATTTACTAAAATAAGCTTTTGCTTTTGTAAACATGGTATGTAATTATTGGTTCTCCATATGCCATTTTTTATTTGTCTTTGGCTAATATGAGCAAAACTATTATAAATATTCAGTTCTGTGTCTCCCACAAAATAAGATTTTCTATAGCGAGAATCCCTTGATTATAAATATCTGCATGTTTCACTTTATTAGGAAACACCAACTGTGAAGCAGTTATTTCCTGATTTTTGGTTTTACTTTATGATTTTCCCAAGTTAGATCACCTGTCTTTATAATTTATGTTGTTCTTCATCTTGAATGACTCAAATAAATCATCAAAGCAGAACTCACTTCTTATCACTCTTTATCACATATACTATTCCCAAATCAAAGTTCTGTCAAAGAGAAGTATTATATAATTAGACATGGTTCTATAAATCAATGAAAGACTAATTTGATCACTTTGACTTTCTTTATCACAAAGATGCCTCACTGCTAAATTTATTCAACCATAGCAAATGATTCTGATAATACACACAGAGATAAATTTAGCCCCCAAATATGCTGAAGTGCTTTAATCACATCTCTTTCCCATGGCTTCATAGACATCTGGTTTCTGTAAAAAAAGACCAGAAGTCTTTTCTTTTTTATATATGTGCCATATCATACTTTTGTTTATTGTTTTTCTCACTAAAGGATCATATCTGCCTGCAAAGAAATTTTTTTTTCACTTAGAAATTTATCATTTCCTGGAGAAAATGACTATATGAAGATAAAATTCCTTTCACACATTCATTAAAAAATCTACAAAATTGTATTCTTGTCTTCTTTTTAAATTACATGCATAAAATGTGATTTTCTGAAAATTATTTGTTTCAAAATATAGAATATTAATACCATACTTGCTTTAGAGCATAAATCATTCAGTTGAAGAGTCTCAATTAGATACTTCCTTAAGTGAAAACATAGAGGATGATTTGATATATACATATATGTACACATTAATTAACATCAAGTTACACATTTTTATCTGTATAATTATGTATTTTCTTTTCTATCCTATTGAATGTTTTAGTTTCAACTCTGTTCACATTCATAGTCTTAGAATGTGCCTTCTTGTATTTGGCCATTAGTAGATGCTTTGTGTAGTATGACCATACACCCAAATATAGACTCTCTATTACAGAGAATTCCTACTTTGCTTCTCTGTTGCTGGGATAAAACACTGACAAAAAGTGATTTGGAAAGGAAAGGTTTTATTATCTGTTACTTTCAGGTCTATTATTAGGGAGATCAGACTGGAAGCTAAAAGCAGGAACTGTAGCAGAGACCATTGACAAACACTGTTTACTGGATTGATTCTGCTGTTTTGCTCAACTTGCTTTCTTTTACAGCCCAAGCTCTCATGTCTAGGGCTGGCATTGCCCACAATGGGCACATCAATCATAATCAAGAAAATGTCCCACAGACATGCCCACAGGTTAATCTGATAAAGGCAATTACTCAATTGAGATTACCTTATACCATGTGACTACAATTTATCTCAAGTTGCCAAAAACTAACCAGCACACAGAGTCCACAAAATGCATCAGTTAGATCTGTGTGTTTTTGTAAATGAAGTTTTATTGAAACACAGCCATGACACCCATTAACACATTGCCTATGGATGATTTTGCATTTTAAGATAGAGATGAGAACAAAGACACAGGCCATATAACCCAAAAGGTCTAAAACATTTAGAGAAGCTGCTGAGGCCTGTACCAGAACATCAGGAACTGCCACGTAATTTCCCAGAATCCTTTAAGAAAAAGAAAACACACAAAATGCAGCTGTTCCAAAATTTCTTTCTCATTTTTGTTGTATTTTTAAAATCTCCTCTCTCCAATTAATTATGCAAATCTGGATGGTACAGTGTTCTTCCTAAAAGCAAATGTGTAGTTTTGCCTCAGGCATTTTTTGTCTGATTGATAATTGTTTTCATGATTACATGAAATGTGATAGTAATATGAAACTATTCATTGGGTATTCCAATATTTTTCCTTTCTGGTCATATGAAAGGAATATACTTCTTTATTCATTTTTCAAAAAAGTCATGGTAATGTAGCTTATGTTGCCCAAGACAACATGAGCAGAAGTGAGCCTTTTTTCCTAGATAGTTCTAGCATCAATGCAAAGTAAACAACTATAATTTTGCCACATTTTGAACCTTGGTCATAACTCTTTTTAGCTCAAGCCCTGTAGGAAATAAATTTTGTTGTTTTAAAACACTGAGATTTGAGGACTATACAGGAGTACTAGGAGAAAACACCAAGCCTATTTTAATCAGCACATAAATTGTTACAAACTTTGGGGGCTCTAATCTTTACAAAGAATTGTAGGTGGTAAAAATGGTTTTAAAGAATGGGATTGTGGTAGTTAGTAATACCCAGTTACAAAATACCTTATGAAATCTAAAGTAGCCTCCAGTTATCCTAGATTTTATAAGATCTAAATCTAAATATATATAAAATAACTGGAAATGCAAATGAATAAACAGATTTTTAGCTTTAAGTGAGAATAAAACAACAAGTTATTGACTTTTCTCTTGGTTACAAACTAGAACTTAAATGGTTAAGCCCTATTGCTGAAGATTTTGCACACTTTGGCAATAAAACAGAGAGGAATCAAGCTAGAGATAAACTAAAAGCTTCTAACATGCTACCTAGCTTTCATCATGCCAAGGGTGATAGAAAGGCTGCTGTGGAGTCATTAATGGGGTTACCCAGTTGACCACAAGAGCTACAGTACAACCCATCAGTCATGATGTACCCACTAATACAATAATGGTGTGACTGATAGTGATGTAACCAACTGCTTTCTGATTAGATTTGAGGCCTCCTCTGCAGGAAGGAATTCATACCTAATATTAGAAATTTGACCAGAAACATGTTAATGAAGAGGACAGAAGCCCCAGTGGGGAACCTACTACTATTGTTTTGCTAAATAGACATGTTGTGAAACTGCTTTCTCAATATTTATGTCCATAACCACAGATCAGTGCTGCTCTTACACTTGGTCCATGAAGCTTGCATTTGCAATGGGGTGCTGGTTAGTGCAGATACTCATAACTGGTCAATAAGGGATCGTTGAATGCACAGTCTCACATTAGAAAAGTATATCACATTGTTTATTGAGTTAAAACTCAATGAATATTACAGTAAATGGAGCAGAGAGACTATAAGATCTAGAGTAAGGGGGAAAGTGTTGTGAAATGCTATCTTCTGGACATTACAATGCTATTGTGCTCATGAACTCACTGTAGCTGTAGTTAAGTGCTCAAGACCTGAGCAATGTTGAGTCTGCCAACACTTCCTCATGTATTGATAAGGGGCCCATGAGGCTGTATCCATTCCTGAGGAGCTATATGCAGTCAATGGTGGCTGCTGGAAATGGTATCACTTTCTTCAGTGGTTTATTCCACTGGTAAGTTGCCCATGATCCAGTATATAACTTTCCACCCATGCTCATGAAAGCAACTCTAGTTACATTCAGCAGTTCACACATATATACACAAGATATGAAAGTGGGAAGGGACTTGTTAAAAGGTGTTTCAGCAAGAGAGGGAGGGGGCTGAAGGAACAGAATAGAATTGAAAGCAACTAAAATGCATTATATAGATGTATGAGACAGTCAAAGAATAAAAAAGAATAAGACATCAAGTTGATAACAAAAGATACAAGTAAATTTATAAAGTAAATGTATTTTCAACAATATTGTAGAGGGATAGAATGACATTCAGAAATCCAAGAATTTTTAGAATTAGATAAGAAGCAAGTAAGTCAAATGAAGTTCAAATAAAAATCCAGTAGGTGGGTGCGGTGACTTCTGCCTTCAATCCTATCATTTAGCAGGCTGAGGTAAAAGGATTGCTGCAAGTTTGAGGCCAGCATGGTCTCCATATTGAGTTTCTCACCAGTATGGAACATAAAATGAAACCTGTTAGAGACCGAGACTCCGGGCAGCTGTGTCACTTTCCCTGATTTATCAAGCTTCGTAAAAGCAGGGAACTGGCACAGCTGACTTCAGGATTTACAATTAGATAAGACCTCCTGAAATATGTATTAATTAACCCACGACAGGGGCCTGGTACCGGCCTACCGCGGGATTTACGACTAGATAAACTTTCTAAACAGATGCTAATCAGCCAGCTAGGGGCCTGGGACCAAAATGACCTCACCTTAACCCTCCCTTAGGAATCTCCACTCTTCTCTCCTCGCTTTCCCTGCTCCCTTCCCCCGCCTGAAGCCCTGTATATAAAGCTTCAGCATACAATTAATAAACGGAGCCTTGACGCGACTCAGACTGACTCTTGTCAATTATTATTATGCGCCTGGCTCCTTTCCTTTCTTGCCCCCTTGGCTTTCAGGTGTTTCCTGGCCTGAGACCCACGAATAACTGGACCTGCTGGACGGGTCAGAAACCCTGCTTCAGGAAAATCAGAGAGGGAGAAAGAGAGAATGAATTCAAAGCAAAATTAGACAAAAGTTAGGAATGTTACACCCATTTTTTTTTTTAAAGAACCTACTAAGTGGGTTTAAATATTTCTGGGTAAATGTTTATATTTAACTAAATTCTTCAGAAATGAGAGCTATTTGCCAGATTTGTCATGTAAACATTAACAGATGAGAAATGCCATCTCTAGGAAGACTTGGTATCAGCTCACATGATTGTTCCATTTCCTCTAACTCAGTAGTCAAGAGAAGCATGAGTCAAAATTCGTAAGTTGATATAGAAACTTCTACTAGACTACAAAGCTCCTATAGGACAAATGACAAAGATTGTCACATTAAGCAAATGCGAGCTGGATTTTCTTGAATCCTTGAGTATTATGGTCATTTCTGGCTCCATCCATTACCATTACTAACCTTAGAAATCTTATGCAAACTATGTGGTTAACTCTATTATCTTTAGCATCATACAAAAGAGTTGAGAGGTGGTCCATGAGTATCATCACTTTGAGTACTACATCATAAGATATAATTTTAAAAAGCATTTCAAATAGATACTTACCAATTCCAGTTCTATTTCAACATTAATGTCTACATGTACATTTACTTCTTTTTGAAATTTTATTTAGTGAATAATAAAAATCTTAATCAAAACCATTACAAACAATAAAGATAATATTATGTGAGCTTTCAGTGGACAAGTTAGTTCAACAATTTTCTGGAAAGTAGAAAATATGTTAAAGAAATGAAATTGGTATATCCCAGAGACCAGAAATCAGGTAATTGGATAAATTCAAGAAGCATGCTCTATCTAAATGCTAATAAATAAAAAAAATGTTTAATAGAGCCAATCTTGTTGGTGAAGGTGTGGGTGACCCAGCCCCAAATTTGTGAGTGTGGGAGAACTGTTCTCATTATTTATCTGTCATGAGATGGCCTAGGCAGGGGAGAGATGTTCCCTCTGTTTCTTCACCCATCAATGGCTGAGGCAGGTGGGAGAGCTGGCTCTGAGGTCAGAATGGTGGAAGAGCTGCCCCTGCCTGCCTGCAGGTGCAACACTCAGGAGAGCAGCCCCTGCACTTGGCCTGGGGAGCACAATAGAGCCAACCCCATTGGCAGAGCTGTGGGAGAGCCAGCCCTGATATTGTGAACATGGAAGAGTTGTCCCCATTACTCATCTGTCATGTGGCAGCATGAGTGGGAGAGAGATGCTGCCCCCACCCATAAATGCCTTAGGCAGGTGGGAGAGCTGACCCTGAGGTCATAAGAGCAGGAGAGCTGGCCCTGCTACTCATCTGCTGTGGCTCTCAGGAGCATGACTCCTGCACCATGCCTGGACAACACAATAGACCTGACCCTGCAAGTGTAGGTATGGGAAATCCCACCCTGAGGACATGAGAGCAGGAGACCTGGCCACGCCCCCTGCTCATTGCTGCAAGAAGTGAACTCACCAGGGCAATAGAGGTGAGCTCACACTTGTGGTGAGGAAAGGGAGAATAGTCCGGCTGACCAACCCTGCAACTACCCAGACCCCAAAACAGGGTTATGAGTCAGCCCACCTCAACATCTACCCCATCTGTGATCTGCTGTGGCATGTGAAGGGACTTTACAGATGCAAAGATGCAGGATTTTCACAACACTGGGCAACAGCAGGATAACCAAGAGGAGTTCCAATGAGGGCCAAGTGTCAATAACGTAGCAAAAACCAGAGGCTTCAAACCAGACCAATGACTCTTTGCAATGAACACTTGCAAATAAAGATCTATGAACAAAAAGGTTGACTGCGTGACTCACTGTGTCACACTGCAGCTTCCATGACGAGATCCCCCCCCCTTTTTTCTTCTCTTTATTCTCTTAAACTTTATCAGGGGTGGGGCTATAAGGGCAGAGGACAGATACATAGGGATAGGGAATGAATGAGATTGAGATGCATGATGTGAAAGACACAAAGAATAAATAAAAAGAAAATTAAAAAATAGAAAAAAATGTTCTGCATAAGTGTCACAAATATAATACAGATATATTTATACTAGAAAAGTACACATGTCCAGTTCAATATTTTGTGTTTATATTTTAAGGGCTACTTATTTGTTTATATTTTTTGCTAATTTGATGTTATCATTCTGACAGTTTTTATAATTATTTTATATAAATGTATATTTTTATTTATTTTATATATAGTATATATTAATAAGATAATTTATAAATCCAAATAATATTCCATCAAAACAGCATGTAGGTATTATAAAATGATCTTAGAATGGGAATTTCTAAAGTAAGAAATTCCATAGAAGATGAATAAATACCAAAATAAAATTTTCCAGAATATGCCCATTATGTGGTAAATGTGACAAAGTAAAAAAGAGAGAGAATAGGTATTGGTTAACTCTGACCCACAGTCTAAATTTAGTTTTTGTTCACCCTATAGACACTTGCAGGGAATCATGGAGTTGGTCTGGTCTAGCTGCCTTGACAGTCATATGTCATAGGTTTATTTTGGTTAGAGTCCATGGCTCCTGGGTCACCTGTGTGCCTTTCAGTTCCTGAGAAACTGAGAGGCACTCCATCAGGCCATGAAACATTCAGGTCACCCGTGATTCTCCATGTTCCCTAGAAGTCAGAGAAACATATAGAAGTTTGACAAAACTATTAGACTTAGATGTCAATCTTGTGTACCCTGTACAGCTTGCTCCTGGCAACTACTATTGTATTGATCCTGGTGACCACCATTATATTCTGTTTCTGACAAGGCTATAAAAAGTCTGGTAGCTTGCAATAAACATGGCTCAGCCTAAGTCTGGCTGAGACCCCTCCAATGTGACCTGGTTTTAATTCCCATCAAACACATCAGGGGGCACTGGTTCTACCTCTATGCCTGTGTCTGCTCCACTTCCACATCCCACCTACTTTCAGATGGTACCTGCATCAGCCTCATACTTTGCACTCATCTCTACTACCTGTGGAGAACCCGGGTTACAAAATCTCTATTGGAGATTTGGAAACTGAAAAATTCTTTTCTCCAACAGTTTCTATCTTAAAGTTATTGGGTACTCCACTGGGAAAGGAGGCACTTAGATTGGTCACTAAAGCAGCTAATGACTATCACTAGAGTGGCTTTAACCCCTCTCCTCACTTTCTTTTCTGACATCCCTCTTGAAGGTGATTCACAGTTCTTTATTCCCAAATGCCTCCAATCACTCTGTAGTAACACCCACTCCCTTAAACAAACAGGACTAGGAAGAGCAAATGTTTTTAATCTCCTTAGCTGAGCAACTATAAAGTATATTCAATATTATCACAACACTAATAAAAGTCACAACCAAATATATTATAGATAACTTAAATATTAAATATTAATCATTTAAGTATCTTGATACAAACCTTTTAAATTTTTAATACATTAGTTAGAGGACTGTATAACTTAAGTAAATAAACCAGGGAAGTAGGTAGATACACTAGAAAATAGTACAGAGACCATTTTATGGAAACAATGAAGATCTTTCCAAGATGGTTACTCTATTACAAACCTAGGACCCACCAGTCTAGAATTCACAGGGGACAGAAAACTCTGCAAGCACATGTCTTCTAGCAATAATTATATTCCATAGACTAGCCAGTATAACAGAGAATGTAGGTTAAGGATGTGCTAAAATGCATTTGAGGAAAGTAAAAGTAGTAAGTTATTTGAACTTGGCATCTGTCTCATTTTAAATGAACTTAAAGTTCTGAAGTGTCACCAAGGTAAATCAATGTAACCCTAGCAGAGTGACTCTGAAGGAAGAAAAATGTTTTATAATATGAATAAAATTTGACATTGTTTATTTCTTTTGTAAGTTTCATAATCAGTCACTAGTAAATCAGAGTGGAATGAGTTATAGCTGTACAGTAAAATAAAATAGTGTTCCTTACATTATCAGTTTCTATGTAAAGAGATTGATAACATGAGCTAAATGTAGACAAGAACACTAGGAAACAAATAATAGAAAAGAGAACAAGGAAGCATAGAGGTTCAGTCCTTTGAGTGATTCAGGAAAAGGATGTGAAAGATGTGGAGAGAAGTGTGTTAATGCTACTTCACCGATATCAACCTCCTGCATTTAGGCACAGCAGCTACAAAAGGAAACTCTTCTTATTGATGCTAATCAAAATGAATGGTAAAAACTGATTTAGCGTGAGAGTACAGGACGATTTTAAGTACTTAACTGATTGTGATAGTAAAAGCAGATGGTAGCCAATGTAAATTTTACTTTGCTCTTACTATGACTCAATTAAATATTATGATTCTGATTTTCTAGGTGATAAAACTAAGGTCCTAAGAAAAATGCTTAAGCCAAGATTATGTAGTTGCAAGAGAGTAAAGATGCAAACTTAAGTTTATGCAATACCCTAAACCCTGAATATACAAATGAAAAGAATGGATCATAGGTGATAATAAAAGTTAGCCCCATAACCTCTTTTGTAGCCAGTTTATAGAGCCCAGGTCATAACCCTTGTAGCAATCACCAGGATGACCAAAGCTTAGTCATTGCCACCTCCCTGTTTCTTCCTTCTCTTCTCTGTGTCTAGAGTAAAATCCACTGGAGAAAGTAGAATGTGTAAACTAATCGTGTAGGATAGTCTTCTTCTAACTCACACACCTCCAATATTTTTATTTCAGTAATTCCCAATCATATCATACTTGAAATCTTTTCTTCTCTATTTCTTTTCCTAGTTTTCTACCTGTGAGTAAAATGGAAGTGATGGTGCTGAATCTTCTTTACTGAAACATGCCCTGCCTACTGGGTGGTTTCCTTTATTTACACACAATAGAGTTTGTGCTTTCACACAAGTACAAAATTTGTACTATTAATCAAAACTAAGGTTTTAATTTCCACAGCAACAACTAATTGCTGGTTTTCATAAAATGTGTTTTGGAAGGCAACAAATCTGCCAGAAGAAAAATTAAAGAAAAACATTCTGAGCTATTTCTCCTGCCTTAGGTTTCAGAAAAAGTTGTCTTCTGTTTTCCTCCAACTCATGGTTGGAGGAAAAGACACAGAGCCAATGACTTGCTTACAACTTGTTCCTTGGTTCACTTCCTCAGCTGGTGTTACAGGCAGATCAAAAGCACCAGCAGCACCCAGATGTACCTGGAGCTTGTGGTAAGAGCAGGGTATTTCTAAATCTCCTGTAGCTTCTCCTCTGCAAATGGAATAAAGCATGACAAGAGACAGAGCAGACATAAATATTGCCAATACAGGTAAGTTATATGGTATGACATAATAAAAAGAAAAGATGTAATGTGTTGACTCTGTATAAGCTGTGATTAGTACAAGCAAGGGGAAATTCAATCTCTTCTGCTCTTTCTTGAAGTTTGTCTTTAGAGTCTCACAGGCCACTCAGCATTTGCTCTGTGTCTAAATTGAGAAAACCAGCTTCTAAAGAGGATATGAAGAGTTACCCTAAAGACAGAAGCTAATGTCATCTCAAATGCAATGTGAACAACTAGGTTACACAAACTTATACAGACGTACAAACATGCCCCACACTGCTTCTATGAACCTCTATACACAGGGTTATATGACCTAAATATTTTTTAAATTCACTGTTCATTTCATGGGATCACCACTTTAAAACAACAAAATAGAGCCATCTCAAAGTCATTTTCATATTCTATGGCAAAGATGATGTACAGAATGCCAAATCTGATAGAGGGCAATGAATTTCTGTTTTGAATTTTTGAACATGCTGAAATTGTTTATAGTTAATTTTGACTCAATAAGACATCTTTAATCCCATCCACCATCATTTTTTCCTCCAGTGTTTCTTCATAGTGGTGTGGTGTCACGATAAATACAAATGCTAAAAAGGCTGAGGTCTTTGCTTAGCATTATATTTAAGTTAGAAACTGTCTTAAGAATCTAGTTTATTCCATTTCAATTTTAGTGATAGGACTAAAACTAATGAGGAACACTTAGATTACAGTTTTAGATACTGCGGTGCAAAAACTGCCACTCTCTTAACACATTACAAGCTATTTTTGTACACATTTGGCCTTTAAATACCTTCTTCTCTGAAAGGTAATCCATAATAGATATTAGCTTGTTGCTCTGTGTAGGCAGACAGACTAATAAGCTATGGAGGATGGGGAAAGCCATTGTCTCTGAAGCCACTTCATCAGGTCTGGTTGGCAGGTTCAATTACTAATTAATCAGAGTAGTTCACATCAGGAGTGAAAGGCCTCCTTTCATGTCAGTGTAGATAATTATGATTCTTGAAGCTTGTCGCAGAAATATCAAGTTTCAGAAAGTCCATCCAGTTGTACAGAAGTATCATGGCAATAAAACAGATGTCAATGTGATATTTTCAAAATCTCAAGCTTAAAAAAACAACTGCTTATGGGAGCAAAAAAACTAGCAAGCAACGTTGTGCTGTATCAAGAATATTATATGTATAAGGTGCTTCCTGAAAGCTTATATAGATAAATCTGTCTTAATTAGCATTAACTTTAGCAACTGAGTCTGTTTCATTTAAAATGATTCACCTGCACAATTCAGATGTTTGAATAACTCTCCCTAAAGTTTCAAATTATTATAGTAAACTCATAGTCTCAGAGTGTACATTTTTAAAAGATTCAGAGTGATTAAGAAGCTTTCTATGGCTGAGCAAGGATTTAACACATACTACATGACAGCCTTTCCAAGATTTCATGGACAGAATGAGCCTTATTGATCTGTATCCCTGGGAAAAGCTCTAACTTACTGTTTTACCTAAATTCACATGTTCTGAGCTCTAAGAATGTTTATATTGGTTTTGATTGTTCCCAATAGCTATCTTTACCATTTGCTCCCTCCTCAACCTCTTAACATTTGCTATTTTTTCCAGAAGTTTAGGATAACATTTTCTGTTAGATAACATTTTATGTAGCCTCTGACTTTAGAAATGTAGCAATGAGAATTCTGGACAATCTTCTGTCAGGTTCAACTTAGATCACATACACAACTCATACTAATTCACATCCTCCCATGCTCACCTTAGAAACAAACCCTTTAAGTCTGTGTATTTCAAGTTTCTTATGATGTACTGTTTATGTCCAGGTGTCTTCATCCTGGCCATGCCTTTCTCTCTCTCTGAAAGTCAAGGGAAGCACTCTTACAAAATTCATTCCCACACGATTACTGCTAATTCTCATGAAGATTGTGAAGTGTGAATAGAGAGAAAGTAAATAAGGCCTCATTTGCGTGTGTAAAACAGAGTTGAATGTTTTCATATTTATTGACCCCTTTTTGCTTTTCAGATACTTTAGGCTACTTGTTATGTCTTCAAGAAAGGGGAGAGCTGCACCAGGTGTGTGAGCTCTGTTCTATGGCAATATCTACTCCTTAGAACTGTTTAGAAGATGGGTGCTATGTGTAAATGTTTTATGAACTATAAAATATGTAAAACACAGATTGCACTCTTATCTCTGACAAATGTAGGGGATTTTAGGTAATCATGGCTTGCCAAACTTCATTTCTTGCAACCTATATTTATGACTGCATAAAAAAAAATCTTTAAATCTATTTTCAAAGTAAAAGTATGAATGACATCCCTCTCAAGGAAGATGAAGCCACACTATGCCAATATGAGGCGAGAGATAGTAAAACCATAGTTCTGTGAACTTCTTCTGTACCATGTTCTCAGGTCCTGGAGTAGAATATTAAAACTTGATATGCTTCCAGAAGGGAAATGGAAATAACAAAGTATATTATTCAAAAACACTCTAAAACCCAGAGCTTCAAATTCCCAGGTTATCTCTTCCTTCCCCAACCAAGCAGGCACAGTTTTGAAAACCCTGGTACGGGAGCATGAGACAAGGGAGCAGTGGGATGTCACAGAGCGGATAGATCTACCCTGCTCTTATATAGCAAATTCCTCATATCTTGAGTGGAAACTCATTAAAAGTGGGGTATTCAAAAGAGCTGTAGTGATAACTGAGTCCTTCCCCACCCCTTCCAGAAGCCATCAACTGTGAAGAGCTACACTCTCAGTATTCCTATCACAATCTTTAAGAGCTCTCTTCAATGGATTCCTTTCTTTGGGGATATGGGGAAGGGGCTGGGAGGAGAGGTTATCACAGAAGCCTTCTATGTCTCTCATTCTCAACTGTGAGTCTGCAATCATTAATATCACTGCAAGAGAAGCTTCCTTGCCCTTTACAGTCAGTGGTAACATGGATCATGGACTTCCATGTAGTTTCTGGTAACAACATAGACCACAGAAATTCACATGGCCTCCATCAGCATCACAACCATATACATCAACACAGCTTCAGACAACAGCACAAAACATGAATATCCACATAGCATTCAGCAATATCATAGATCATGAACATCAACATGGCCTCCTGTGTGAGCATAGACCATGGACATCAATATGACCCATTGGGTTTAGTATAGTTTTTTT
>CABHPQ010138641.1:0-15489 GCA_902168405.1 Peromyscus aztecus | reverse complement strand
AACACCAAAGTGTAATGGTCAGTCTGTCCTTCTATTAGTTTGTCTACTCTTTTTTCCTTTGGAGTTTTAATGTGAGGATGTTATGTCCTTTCTATCTAACTAATGTATTTGCTTACATGAGTGAGTGTATGTGAAATTTATTCTGTTCTATTCTAACACTATCGTTAGTTGTGGTTTTGAACAATTTGCTCTGGCTCTGATCATTTGGAGTCCTTTCATGTTGGCTCTTCTGCTCTTTCTTGTGTGTTCTTCATTTCCTCCTCTCTCCTTTTTTAAACATTTTCTTACTGGAACTAAAAGATATTTCAAAATTCTCTTGTACTTTCTAATCTCAGCTCTGAAATCAAACAGTTAGATAAGGAGCATGGAGCCCTTCAGTCAGATAACAGTGTTAATAATGCAAAATCTGGTACCAGCCAATTTGGGCATACTCACTGCTCCCACAGTATCATACTTTTAGAGACTGACAGAACTAGGAAGCATAC
Source organism: Peromyscus aztecus (assembly GCA_902168405.1). NCBI lineage: Eukaryota > Metazoa > Chordata > Mammalia > Rodentia > Cricetidae > Peromyscus > Peromyscus aztecus. Next base: position 15,004 of record CABHPQ010138641.1, on the reverse strand, counting down.
ATACACGCAGTAACCACACTGAGCACATGTGGATGCCCCTTTTTCCTTTTCTGTTTTTTTTCTTTTTCTCTTTCTTTCTTGTGCTTTTCTTCCCATATATACCTACTATTTTTATATCAATCAATACCACTGCTAAAGAGTCAACAAAGAAGGGTATATTTGGGCCTTTTCTTTCCTTTTATCATAACTTACGCACTAATATGGAAATTTTTACTTTATTACATTTTCTTACACTTGGTTTTTAGACTCTACAAAGAGAAGTTTCAGCAATGATTGAATTAGCCCCTGAGTCAAGCACTCTGACTAGAGTTTATTTATGTTTGTCTTTGGAATATCCTAGCAAGAAAGTCCTTATAAGCTCTATTGGTCCTTTCTTCTCCTCTACTCAGTACCAAAATGTTATTCATTTGTATTAGTTTTGTCATATAGTATTTTTGATTCCTATTGTATCTTACTTGGCTTAAAATACATATCTGCTTTGAAAGGCATATGAAAAGAACTAAGCAATTGATAGGAACAGATGCAGAGACCCATAATCAAAACATCAGGTAGAGTTTGGGGAATGCCACAAAAGAGGGGGTGTTATAGGAGCCAGAGTAATCAAGAACACCACAAGACCACTACCCATAGAGCCAACTAAGCAGCGACAATCAGGGAGCAGGTATGGGTCTGACCTAGGTCCTTTACATATATGTTATGGCTTGGTGTTCTTGTGGGACTAAAACAGTGGGAGCAGGGGCTGTCTCTGACTCTTTTGCCTGCTAAGGGGACCCTTTTCCTCCTAGTGGGTTGCCTAATCCAGCCTTGATATGAGGGTTTGTGCCTAGGCTTATTGTAACTTGTTATGCCATGTTCAGTTGATCTCCCTGCTCTTTTCTGAAGGGAAATGGAGAAGTGGATCTAGGGGAGAGGGGAGGTAGTGGAGGGGCTGGGAGGAGTGGAGGAAGGGAAAACTGCAGTCTGGATGTAACATATGAGAGAAGAATAAATAAAGAAATAAATAAGAAATAAGAACTAAGGTCACATTTTACTATTTCTAAAGAATTCATATTATAAACTCATTAGCTAGCAAACAAACTGCATTTATTAAATGGTAATTTTCCACTTCCTTGGTAATTTTCTATTAAAATTGTAGACAACTACAAAAACAAATTATCAATGTTTTCACTGATTTGATTTAAATTCTGACTAAAGTCAAGGAAAAAATAACATATCTGCTATCTCATAACAGACTACAATAAAAAGCATAAAGTTTTAAATCATTGCAAATAATTTACTACTTTCATAAACATTGATGAAAACACTAGATCAAAATATTTCTTAGAAATATGTCCTGTTTGAGAAATTCAGCAGAACAGGTTTATTTACTTTACTGCAAAAAACTAACAAAGTCTCTCCCCAAGGGAAAAACAGGGTAGGGGGAGAGGGGCTTGTGACCAGAGGACTCCGCAAAAGTATATGGATCAGACCAATGCTCCTATCTTTCAAAATAAAGCTGGATTAACTATTCCAGACATTACATTTTCTTCCCCTTTTCAATGTCTTATAATCAGTTTCAATCATGACTTGTTAAATAATTCTATAGTGTACAAAAATTTGTTTGAAGTTACAACTTTTGAGCTGCACCAGCTTGCAGTGGTTTCAGAATCCAGCTGTTTAATTTGGTGAAATATTCCCTGAGACTATCATGCTTAGTGAAATCATCAAGTTGCAGAATGACAAGCATCACATGTCATAAATACATAGCACCTGAAAAGGCTGATTCCACAGAAAGGAGTAAAATGGTGGCCACTGGAGGCCGGAAAGGCAGAGGAGATAGAGAGACAGAATGGAGTAAAGAATGATTAGAAAGTCTGAGAAGCTCTGGTGTGCTACCATATAGAATAAAAAAGTATTGTGTATTTCTTAAACCTAGATGAAAGATTTTTAATGATTTAATCTTAGATAAATTATAAATGTGTTAGGAAAAATTTACTCAATCTAAGCCTTGCATAGTAGGTGCAACATATAGAAACATTGCATGGTAGACATAAGTGTGCTCAATTATTATTTATGTATCAATTAAACAATACATTTAAACTAAAAAGAAATACAAAACTATATTTAAATGTACATGTTATTGTTATTTTACTAAAAATACTTTTGAGTAATATCATTCTAGCCTTGATCTTTAAAATATTTTATGCTTTTATTTTCTATTCTTATTGAATTTTACATCTTAACATCTACAGTTAGTGGGAAATTATTATAAAACTAAGTACAATATTCAAGTTTAAATAATTGGGTATTGGCAAGGCTCACACTCCATTTGATATGGCTACAAAAATGCCCTGGCTCACAATTTGAAATGTGGATGTTGGTGTCTTAATTAATAGTGAGTAATGATGTCTTTCCATCCCTAGCTTTGTTATTTGGCCAATTAAAGCTGAGCATCGGTGCTCAGTGCAAGCCCTGGCATTTCAGATGTCAGGTGCCCTCAGAGGTCTTCGTGGGCTCAGCAGTGACATTTAGAGAGCACTGAGCACACAAGGGCAGCATGATATGACAATTCTTTGTAAGATGTCAGCATATTCTAAAAACACTGATGACAAGTATACTTCTAGGAAAGAAACAGCTACTGTCTGAGCACTATGCTTTATAAAAATTAAATTCAGAATAAGAGCAAATAAATGGGGGATATTTATGTCAAAAATCTTTAGTTCCACATTGCTTCCTGTTTGTTTCGTGTATACATGACCTTGTTTTACTTATGTTGCAGAGAGAAAAAAGAGAAAACCTGCCCAAAGACAGCTTAGGGGAGGAAGGTATTTATTTGGCTTACAATTCTAGGTTGCAGTTCATCACTGTAGGAAATCACAGTAGTAGGATCTTGAAATGGTCACACCACATTCACAGTCAAGAACAGTGAGAAACAAATGAAACCATGCTTCTCGAATGCTTGCTCATGTAACCTTCCTGTCTCTTTTATAGTTCGGGATCCGTGGCTTAGGCAATGGTGCCACGCAAAATGGGATGGTTCTTTCCACCATTTTGTAATTATGACAGTTTTGCATAGAAATGTCCAAAAGCTAACTAACCCAATCTAGACCATTTCTCAATCAAAACTCCCTTGTCAAGAGACTATCAGTTGTGTCAAATTGATTTCAAAACTTATCAGCACAATAGGTAACCCAATTTTCACAAGTATACTCCAATTGAATAAAATATTTTACTTTTTTACATATTTTGTTCAATGATGGAGTTGACACACTTAAACATCAAATTCATAACTTCTGAAGCATTCTATTTCCACTATAATATAATTTCTCAACATGATTAAAATATATAAAAATGTTTAATTAAAAAAATAATGTAACTTCTCAATTATGTTCACATGTTACTATCTAAATGAAGCTGGTATACTTCACTCTTCACAAGGTCAGTCATTACTCATATACTGTATATTCTTGACTGTAATTTTCCTTTCCTATTATTTATGTAAAAATACAGAACACAGGATTGTAAGATTAATAACAAAGCAAAAATATGCTATATTGTTTCCATCATACAGCCCTGGAAGTTCTGATTCAGGAATGCATTCATCTGATCATAACTCATGTCCAGACACCTATGCCTGACTTTAATTCAAAGTCCACTTTTCCCAGTTCTTAACTTCTTAATCCTATTCCACAGTGTACAGAATTTCATCCAGTGTCAGAACTGAAAGAGAAAAATGGATAACAGAATAATGAAACATCTTGATTTGCCAGTGAGTTAGGTCATACACAGAAAGGATGGGGCATGCAGAGTGAACCCAAGAGCCAATTCAAAGGACACATCAACAGCTACATCTGCCCCCAATGTATTAACAAATAAATGACATGAAATAAAAACGTACATACCTGAGTCCTTACTAATATGAATTTATGAATGAATCAAAAAGTTATAAAAGCATATTAGAAATACTGGTTCTTTATAGGAGAATGCCAGGTGAACTAGTGAAAAAAAGAATAAACAAAATAGAAGTTTATTAATAGGCCAATATAGTAATAATTGTGGAAGGTCCATCAATGGATGTCAAAAATCAAATAGTAAAATAATTTTGAATAGGATATTTGGAGCCTAAAAGTTTTCCCTACTAGAGAAATGTAAATTTTTAAAGAGTAATTATAATTGTTTGGAAAAGAACTTTTCAGCATAACCTTTGCCATGTGAAAAAAGTTCATATAACACACAATATAACTTTTGTATCTCAAAGACTCACTCATGGGATACACTGAGGACGTTCCCTGCTGCTGCATTTGTACTAAAAATGAATAACTTCAACCTAGACACGAAAACACATCTCAAAATAACTGAGGGGTGTCCTAACAATATCTAGCCTAGGAACTGGAGAACTGCTAATATCCCAAAAGAAAATGCAATTCTGAAACATAAGAAGCCAACTCAGACAGAAGCACATGCAGGAAGCATGAGAGCAAGCGGGTTGGAAGAACAGGGATGGGATTCAAACTCATGAAACAACCCTACTGGGAAAACTAGCAAGCTTCAAATGTGACCCTTCAATTACTTAGTAGTGACAAATCAGTATCAATTTTCATCTCTTAATGGCTTCATAAGAGATTAACATTAAGACAAGTTGGATGAAGAATATAGCAGAGCTAGACAGTGTTTCTAAATGTAGATCATGTAAGGAGAATCCTATAAATGAGAAACAGAATCTACAACCTTATGAATACAGGTTTGTTCCTAGATGCCCCTCAACCGAAGAATAGATTAAGAAAATGTGATACATTTACACAGTGGAGTACTACTCAGCAGTGAAAAACAATGACATCATGAAATTTGCAGGCAAATGGATGGAACTAGAAAATATCATCCTGAGTTAGGTAACACAGACTCAGAAGGACAAACATGGTATGAACTCCCTCTTAAATGGATACTAGATGTAAAGCAAAGGATAACTGGACTACAACCCACAGCTCCAGAGAAGCTAGCTAACAAGGAGGACCCTAAGAGTGATGCATGGATCAGCCAGAAAAGAAGAAATACATGAGGTTTACATGAGCAAACTGGGGGTAAATGGGGGGTAATGGAGGGCAAGAGATGGGGGATGAGAACATAAGGGGACAAGAGGTTCGAGCTAGAACAGGGACAGAGTGGGAGAGCAAGGAAAGAGATACCATGATAGAGGGGGATATCATGGGAATAGGGACAAACCAGGTGCTAGGAAGGTTCCCAGGAATCCCCAAGGAGGACCCCAGCTTTGACTACCAGCAATAGTAGAGAGGGTGCCTGAACTGGCTTACCCCAGTAATCAGATCGGTGAATACCCTGTCATCATAGAGCCTTTCTTCAGTAACTGATGGAAGCAGATGAAGAGATCACAGCCAAACACCAGGCTGAGCTCCAGGAGTCGAGTCAAAGAGAGAGAAGAGGGATTCTGTGAGCAAGGGCATCAAGACCATGATGGGGAAACCTACAGAGACAATCAAACCAAACTAGGGGAACTCATGAACTTTAGACCAACACCTTTGGAGCCTTCATGGGACTGGACTAGGCCCTCTGCATAGCTAGAAAGTTATGTAGCTTGATCTGCTTAAGGGGCCCCCTGGCAGTAGGATCAGAATCCATCCCTGGTGCATAAGCAGATTTTTTGGAGCCCACTATCTATGATGGGACACCTCGCATAGCCTTGAGGCAGGGGGAAGGGCTTGGACCTGCCTCTCCTAAATGTACCTCCCCATGGGAGGCCTTACCTTCCTGTAGGAGGGAATGGGGAGTGGGTTGGGAGGGGGAGGCTGGAGGAGGGGAGGAAGGAAGAGGGGGGATCTTTCATTGGTATGTAAAATGAATAAAAAATTTTCTTAATATAAAAGAATACAGGTTTGTACTCTTTCGTCTTAATTACTTTATTTTTGATATTACAATATAATTATATCCCCCCTTTATCTTCTCCTGAACCCTTCCATATATTCTTCCTTGGTCTCTTTCAAGTATACATACACACACACACACACACACACACACACACACACACACACACACACACGTGTAGATGTAACCAAATGTCTTATTAAATAAGAAACACAGAGCCAATGTAAAGATAAAAGCCCAAGAGGTCAGAGCTAAGAGCCTTACCCGCCTGCTGCAGCTAGCCTCTTCAGCCAAGAGACCTCTTGGAAAGAGAGCTACTTCCTGTCTGTTTGTCTTTAAATAGACTTTCTGTTCTGCCTTCTCATTGGTTGTAAACCCAACCACGTGACTACCTCGTCACTGCCTGTCTGTACAGACCTCCAGACACACATTGGAGCATGTGTCTCCAATGCTGGCTATATCCTTGAACACACAGAGATCTACCTAGTTCTCCCTACCAAGTGCTGGGATTAAAGGCATGCACCACCACCGCCCAGCTTTCCTATGGCTTGCTAATAGCTCTGACCCCCAGGCAACTTTATTTATTAACATACAAATAAAATCACAATTCAGTACAAATAAAATATCACCATACACACATATGTGCTCTGTCTATATAATGTTTCCTATGTGTTCATGTTTTCAGGGCTGACAATTTGGTATTGGATAACCAATTGGTGTGTTCTTTCCTAAGGAAAACTATTTCTCCCACTCAGTACTCTGTTTTCAAAACTATGTCCTTGAGTTTTCAGCATGATCTTGGGAACTCCATCTTCAGTCTGTTTTCCTAATTTCTGAAATAGTTTGCAAATGCAGTAGCTCTCACACAGCTAAGACATTTTTTGTGCTTTTAGAGATGACCTTGTGGAAAAGCCATCTCTCCTGAATGATCCTCTCCATTTTGTTCCTGTAATATCTTTTCATATAGAAGATTCCTTAAAGGAAAGATGTGAACAAAACTGTGACTATATTTCCATATGCCATCAGTATTGAACATCATCTTTTCAATTCCCCAACACAGATGTATGAATTCTACACAGATAGTTTCCTAAGTTAATATATATATAGTTAAGTATTTCACTAGCTTTGCTAAGAAACATCTCATGGAATCAGTCATCAAAATAGATTACATTTTATAGTGGTATTCTATTTGTACTGAAATGTGATTTTATTTGTATGTTAATAAATAAAGTTGCCCAGAGGTCAGTTGTTAGCAAGCCATAGCGAGAGCCGGGCGTGGTGGTGCACGCCTTTAATCCCAGTACTCAGCAAGCAGAACTAGGTAGATCTCTGTGTGTTCAAGGATACAGTCAGCATTGGAGACACACACCCTTTGATCTCAATACCAACCATAGAAGACTTGGAGGTCTGCACAGACAGGCCCTGACGAGGCAGTCACGTAGTTACAGGCAGTGATGAGACAGCCACGTAGTTGGGTTTACAACCAATGAGAAGGAAGAACCAGAACTCTTTATAAGATTAAACGCACAGGAAGTAGCTCCCTTTTCGGAGAGGTTTCTTGGCGGAAGAAGCTAGCCAGCAGCACGTGGGTAAGCTCCTAACTCTGACCTCTTGGGTTTTTATCTTTACCTTGGCTCTGTGTTTCTTATTTAATAAGACGGTTAGTTACATCTACAACATTTGGTGTTTTTTCTTTTCAGAACCTTCAAAAGATTCACTTCTGAACAGCACAGTCTTACCTTGTCATTCCTCATGAAGCTACACTCTGCAATCAACTACTTGAGAAAACACAAAACTTTTGATACACACTGTTCACACATTCATTAGGCACCTATGTGCATATCTTAAATATTTAGTTGCAGTATTTTTATTAGGAAAAAGTCTTTTTTTTTAGTGCTAGAGAATAAATCCAATGCCTTTACACATGCTAAAAAAGGCTTTTCCACTGATCTATGCTTCTGGTCTTGAAATATTTACCCTATTCTCAAGTAAGAGAAATATTTATGAATATCTATATTAAGACAAATATATATATATATATCATTATATTAATGTATTAATATAAATATATGTGTGCTGTGGGATGTTCTGTATGGCAAATGTGTTGCTAATAAAATACTGATTGGCCTGTGGCTAGGCAGGAAGTGTAGGCGGGACTAACAGAGAGAATAAAAAGAACAGGAAGGCAGAGGGAGGCTCTGCCAGCCGCCCCGCCAGGACAAGCAGCATGTAAAGATGCCAGTAAGCCACCAGCCATGTGGCAAGGTATAGATTTACAGAAATGGATTCATTTAAGATAAAAGGACAGTTAGCAAGAAGCCTGCCACGGCCATACAGTTTGTAAGCAATATAAGTCTCTGTGTTTACTTGGTTGGGTCTGAGCGGCTGTGGGGCTGGCAGGTGAGAGAGATTTATCCTGACCGTGGGCCAGGCAGGAAAACTCTAGCTACATATGTGCACATAAATATTTAAAATATTTAAACATTTTGCAATCTCTTGCTCTAAAACCAGTTACATATTATCTTACAATACAATGAAAGCCTGAATATATATTAAATGTAATAGTTTAAAAAAGAACAAAACATTTAAAAGGTCATTTCAAATCTCCTTGCTTTTGTACAAGATAAAATTCAAACTGTTTTCAGCTTTATATTTGTAATCTTGCCTTGACCTTTCTCTCTTATCTCTATTCTATTATTAAACAACTACATAAAAAAGTTTTTAACTTTCTGAATTCTTACTGTTCATTATTCCCATTTCTGGATTTCCATGTCTTTTCACTTCCCTTTCATGTGACGGAAAATGGGCAGCTTTGGTAGTGCTAACTCAGGAAACTGTGATGACTTCAAGCTATTGGAATTCAATTCTTCTCCTGCTTCACATTAGTTTGTTAAGTCCTTTACTGCTCATTTACTGTGATAGCTTACATGATATTTACTACCTGGAAGATTTTTGGGTGTGCAGTGCAGCATCGCTGATAATATGTGCATTTCTGAGCAGCAGCTCTCTAGGGTTTCTTGTTGCATGACTGAAACTATACATCCACTGAAGTGCAACACCATAATTTCTTCCTTACCAAAGCATGTGAGTAGCAGCATGCTCCTTTCTTCTTCTGACCATGATGATTACCATATATTTACTGTAAAAAGAATCAAACAGGATTTATCTGTCTTCAGCATGTAGGCCACAAATTGAATGTTTTAATTGCAAAATTGCATTGTATTCATCAGCATATTTTATTAAAATATACCTCTTTGACTACTGGGAATAATGCTGTGAACTTGACAGTGCACATGCCTCTGAGGTCCTAATTTCATTATATATAGATACCTAGGAGAGAGATGAATAAATCTTATGACTTTTAGTAAAGCTGAATATCTCTTTTGTACTTGGTCATCTCTTATCTTGACTAATATTTATTCAAATCTTCTTCCATATTGAGTATCTATTGGTTGTGTGCTACTCTTGAGTTTAGCTGATATTCACACTTTGGATATCAATCATTATCAGATTCATGATCACTAAGTGCTTTTCATTATACCATTAGGCCATGAAGAAGCTCCCACCCCCTTGTAGTATTTATAAACAGTTATTTTTATTTCCCATGCCCCTCTTTACGTTTCCAGTCATGTTCCTGACAGACAATAAGTAATCTATGAAAAAAGTGAGAATGGAAAATTTGTGAGCAAGTGAAAATACTATGGTGATAATTAAGAGAATCAATCTGATAGACTATATCGAAGATGCATTTAGAATTTGTCATCAAGTTGGGATTTTTTTTGTTGTTAATAAATGTAAGTCAGGATGGTTAGTGTGTGGAAAAATAACCCTATGACACATGTATTTCCTTCTCCCTTTTTGTGTTTATTCACTTGCCATCTGACTACAAACATGAGGGCAGATACCTTAAAATATGCTGTAAAGTGGAGAGTATATTCACATTATTTGCTTACTGGATGATGGTGTGCTGAGATTATACAACCTGAGAGATGTATTAAGATCAAATGAAAGTTTTATTTTTGCTAAGTTGCCTGGCTTTTTCTGAGATTAGCAAGGAATATCTAACTGAGCATATTTTCTTTGCAAAGAAGTTCCAAGATCAACTCAAAAATTATACATCTGTCTAAGTTAGGGCTTCTATTGCTGTGAGGAGACACCATGAGCATGGCAACTCTTATAAAGAAAATATTTCATTGGGGTGGTTCATTTATAGTTTCAGATATTCAGTACATTATGATCATGAGTGGGAGCATGGCAGCATGCAGACAGGCATGGTGCTGGAGCTGAGACTGCCCCATCTTGAGTCAAAGGCAACAGGAAGTTGACTGACTCACTGGGTGTTACTAAGCATATGAAACCTCAAAGCCCACCCCACAGTGACACACTTCTTCCAGAAGGCGTGGCCCAGACTAAAGGTGTGCCCTCCAGACTCAAGGCCTGGATTAAAGGCCTGATGTCATCCAACCTCCTCCAACAAGACCACATTTTAACAACAAGGCCACACCTCCTAATAGTGCCACACCCTATGAGCTTATGGGAACCAAATACATTCAAACTACCACAAAATCTTAGAGCACAGTTAATTGTAAAAAAAAAACTATTCAGTGATTTCTGAATATCAATTATATATTTATGAATGATCATTTGTCCTCAAATCAGATCAGTTCCAAATAAATATCTTAAATATATAATTTATAGAATCAGGAAGACCAATTGAAAATACACTCAGTTACCTGGATTGCAAAATTTAGTTTTTACTAAAATAATATAATCAACAACATTTTGTCTTTTAGAAATACTAATTATAATGATGCTCAGAACAAAAAAATAATTATGATGTTGATTAATATTTGAATATATGGAAAAAGTATTCTCTTGAATGGAGTTATGTATTCCCAGTTTTTGTTACTTGCCAGTTTTAATAATATATTTTCATTAAACCAATATAACAATATTGTCTATAATATTAAATCCTATAAATATAAAAACCCATAGGTTGATACCATTATACAGCGTGACCTGGGAAAATCCTTCACTATAAGTCAAGGGGGCCTTGGCAAGCCTATTAGGAGTGATGATGCCCAGGACCACCCTATCCACAATGAATCACAATTTCCTCAAATACAGCCCTGGAAATTCTTTGATTACATTTCCCAGATAGATGCGAGGCAATTTAACTTGAGAATAAAATATTTAAAAGATCTGACTTACTTTCAGAATTAAAGGAAAGATCAAGCAGACATAGTTATCTCTTCTGCAGTGAATGGCAGCATCTGGCTTTCAGGTAGAGACAATGGCATGGGAAGTTGGGTGTTCATGGAGGAGTCCAGTCCAACCATATTATCTTCTTTTGAAACCCAAAGTGTTAGACCTCTACAATGTCATTCCTCTTTAAGACTTAACCACAAAATTCAGAAATATAGACGTTCCAAGGTTTATTTCATCACATTACAAAGACTGAATTTTTACTTGTCTTATTATTTTTTTAAGTTAGCAAATACAACTAATGTACTAATTACCCTCTACAACTAAAACATATAATGCCTGCCTCTTGCCACCAGAATCCTATCTTCCATAGCCATCTTAATTATATATTTTCTAAAGTGATTTCACCTTCTACTCAGAACATTTAGTCAAATATTTTTCAAAGCTATCATACCAGTTTACCACAAATGTATGAAGGGTCTATTGTTCATCATCTGCAAAAATTCCTAACATTCTCATTTTCTTCTTTCAGTCTTAGGGAACGCAGTAATGTCTAGTTTTTGCTCTGATTTATATTTTATTGATGAGTTATGAAGTTACAAAATTTATTATGGACTGGGCAGTGGTGGCCCACACCTTTAATCCCAGTATTCAGGAGGCAGAGGCAGGCAAATCTCTATGAGTTCAAGGCAAGCCTGGTTTACATAGTGAGTTCCAGTACAACCAGGACTACACAGTGAAGCCCTCTCTCAAAAGAAAAGAAAAAAGGAATGTATTATTATTGCCAGTCTCAGTATTTTTTATAATGTATCATTTGTATTGTTTTCTCTTGCTTTTAATTAGAAACAACTCTGTCACTCATTTTCAAATAAACCTCAACTTGGAAGACTAGCCTTTTCATAAAAGTATTTTTATACTGATTTATTACTGTTCTCAGAATCATAGCTTACCTTATCTGTATTTTTTAGGTTAGGTTTAATGCTTCCTGAATTGTTCTCATATCCAATAAAGGAATACGTATGTAAATATTCCAATAAATGAAATAGAAATATAGTAATGACTGAAAAATTTGCATCTCCAGTGTACAAGAATGAGTTCTGATTTTTTCAACTGTATTTATTCTCAAAACAAACCATAATGAATCATTCATTATTATGATAAGTTGGAGATGGGATGGCTGAGAAGCAAGCAGTGAGATGTTGGCAGATTCTCTTGAAGAACTAATTGCAAAGGTTCCTGGGTTAGAGAGATGGCTCAGTGAAGAGCACTGACTGCTCTTTCAGAGGGCGTGGGTGCTGAGGAATATTCCTTTACACTGTGTGAATATATGTCACTGTGATTGGTTTAATAAAGAAGCTGACTGGCTAATAGCTGACCAGGATAAGGCTAGGCAGGAGAGCCAGACTAGGAGAATGCTGGAAGAAAGAAGCATAGAGCCTAGAGTCAAGAGCCAGCCACAGAGAGAGCAGGAGACAAACATGTCAAGCTAATAAAGGCACTGTCATGTAGCAGAGCATAAATAAGGAATATGGGTTAACTTAAAATGTAAGCGTTAGCCAGTAACAAGCCTAAGCTTTTGTCTGATTATTTGTAATTAATATTAAGCCTCTGACTGATTATTTGAGAGTGGTTGCAGGACAGAAAACTCTGCCAAAAAATGGTGCCCATTGTCCAGGGCCGTGTACATACATCCAAATAAAACCTGAGAAAGTTTTTTAAAACATCCTAAACACACAGAAACAGAACCAGACACGTCTTCCTTGTCTTGTGTCTCTCGTACCTGTTGCAGTACAGAGACACATCTCCTGGGAACTGCCAGGATGCCATGAGCTAAGCCACATGGCAGAGTCCCACAGTCTCTCACATGGGCCGTGCTATAAGAAAGCATCTCCCAGCCATGCATTGTTTGGTAGGATTAGGGGTTTTGTTCATGCAGACAGAAAAGGTTACAAACATGCAATAAAGACAGATTCAAATGGAAAAAGAACTAAACAGGTTACAATGTGTTTAAAATATACATAGGCTTAGGAGAGAAAAGAAAAAGGTAGAGAAAGTCCTTAAAACAGGAATAGAGTAATAAAGAATATAGTAAGTCACATAAAGATGTGGAATACACAGAGAGTCTGGATCCTGCATGTCATTGTGTTGTCTTTGAAATTTTGGCTGCAAAAAGACACTGGATTATGAAATCTGCTAGACTCAACCAATCTATATATTTTAAAAATATCTTGAATTCAAAGTTTAAGTCAAAAAATGTGTTACTTTGGGGGAGAGGTTATGCTTTTAACTCCACAGGAAATGAGAGGCTGTGGATTCATTCTGGGTTAAAGAAAATCACGTTTGATCAAGGAAGATCCCATGAAATCCTGACTGCAGACATAAAGAAATGAACCTAAAAGAACTACAAGACATGTGATGTATATTTTACCAGTTCAAACATATAACAAAAAAATCATCTTTGGCTGACTTTTGTACAACACACAGTCTATATTTATGTTACAAATATGTATGTTACCTTTAAAAGTTTATGTATTTTCAGAACAAGGGGAGCAAACACCAATGAAAACTGAAGGTCCAGGCAATCCAGCATTTCAAAATGCCTCTGTTACAGTCTCCTCATGATTCTGGATCCAGAACAGCTTCAAGGCTGCTGGCTGAGATGGTACAACCTCACAGAATACTCCAGTCCAGACTTGACCATAGTCCTAAATTTTCTCATGGTCTTCCAAAGATAACAATGCCCACAAACAGTGGGAAGTAGTCTAGACAATGATTTCAATACTCCCAAAAGATGGGTTATATATATTTATTACCATTTGAAGGGGGTTGGTTACAAGTTGTTATTGGTAATGATCAGGAAAAAAAGCTGAAAAAGGGAGAAATATTCAAGGATCTCTTTCTGAAAAGAAAAAGGAGATATAGAAATGATAGAATAAAAGGGTAAATTATTTAATCTATTTTTTAACTAAAAAAAGCAACTACTAGTCTTAAATATTTTACATTGGTGTGGATTTTTGTTTATTGATATAAATTTAAATGTAATTTTACTATACTGTATTATGTTTCTATTCTTATTTAGAATATTTTGCTTATACAACTGATTTAAAAATGTAATTCATAATTAAGAAATACAGATAAATTAGTCATCTATAACAGTAAAACTTAGAGTCATGTTAGGTGTGTTTTTCAAGGCCATACACAGATATATTTATATAGAGAGATAGACTGATAGATGACAGATAGATAGATAGATAGATGATAGATAGATAGATGATAGATAGATAGATAGATAGATAGATAGATAGATAGTCTTAAACACTTCATATACCTGAAGAATATGGCATTTAATATGTTTAATAACCTAAGGCCTTTCCTGACAGTGAAACACATCTGCTCTGGTAGAACCAATGTACTTCAACAAAAATGATGGGCATCAAAAAAACTACATAAGGAGTTTGTTTTCTTTATGGCAAAAACTAGCCATGTGGGCAAAGAAACTTCCTTTGCATCAATTGCTAACAGATACTGTCCAAACTGAACCAGCAGTATGCAAAATAATGCGACTGTCAAACTTAACCAAAACAAGGTAGGATAGTCCTTCAGAATTCAGAACTTTGTGTGACTCTATAGACAGGCTGATGCCCCTGCCATTAGGTAACATTTCACCCTTCTGGGGCTTTTGATGGAATTGAAGACTAGATAGTTATAATTTTCCTTATCTATAATAAAAAGGTGAATTAAATGTAGAACTTTAGACTCACCAAGGTAAGATAGATAGATAATTTTCTCTAATTTTGCTAAATATAAATGGACTGGATATTGTAACAGTAATTCTTACTTGATAACTCTTTTGTTGTATATAATTTTACTATGTTAAAGTTAAAACCGTCTTTTTTATTTACACAAAAAGGGGGAAATGTGTAGATGTAACTAACCGTCTTAT
>CABHPQ010138640.1:19854-40272 GCA_902168405.1 Peromyscus aztecus | reverse complement strand
GTAAGCAATGCTCTGGATGTTGTGTTGTAGTGTGAACTGTTTTACTAGATGTCAAGTTGAAGAACACTAGAGAAGGGAGTAACAGGGTACAAATTATCTGGGGCTGGTTAACAAAACAACCAAGGGGACTTTTATTAGCAAAGGGTAAGGAGATAATGAAAGAAGGTAAATAACAGTAATGATATCTGAAAAAGTCATAAGGATTTATACTATTAACTACCTAGCAATACCTATAATACATGTAAGTCAATATATACATATACCTATATAATTTAAATGAAAAAGATTCTGTCTTGGCTGACAGTGCTGCCTCCGAGAGTCAATAGACCATCTAACAAAAACCCCAACACCAGGCATGAGAAACTCTCTTTTGAGTTGTTTTTCAGGGTTGTCCAAGAGACTCCCAAACTATTACAGACTATTATTATTGCCCTTGGTTTCCCCTCCAGAGGTATAAAGTAAGTCTGTATTGCTGAAGACACCACAAACTTTGAACATAGGACCTGGAAGACCCGAGCTGTATCTTCCTTGAAAGCCTCCTCCCTGAGGACTAGATTCAATGGTACCAGAAGGTGCTAGGCAAGGTTCCAATGGAGGGAAAAACATGTATTTCTCCTTGGGAGCATACAGAACTATTTGATAACTGAAAGTGCTTTTCATAATATTTTTAATGTAAAAGGATGATCATATCACCTGTGTATAACCTTCAATGTGAGACCTGTGCCTTGCACCCCAGTAGAACACTGACTACACAGTAGACTTCAAAAAATTGATCAGGTTCTTTACCAACTCCAGGATTGTCTGTGTGGAGAGGGAGTCTATGATAAAACATGGCATAACCTCAAAAGTATCTCCTCTGTTGATTAAATTGTAATAAATTGGATGTAAATTATTGAAACAATTATCTGTGGAGAAAATGGTACTTATTTAAGTCATCAAGAAATCACTTTCTTCTTTCCTGTATAGCCCTTCAATAGCTGTTTTGAGAAAGACTTCTTTCCTTTACCTTCTTTTCTTCTTGTCAGAGAGCCAGGATATCCTCAGACTCACTATGTGACTAAGGATGACTTTGAACATCTGATCCTCCTGCCTAGATATCTACCACCACACTGGGTAACCCAGGGCTTCCTGCATGTAGGCAAGTACTCTACCAACTCAGCTACATACTCAGCCCATGAGACAGGGTTTATATTTTTAACCTTCTAGTTTAATCTCACTGTCCTTTTGCTGACTTCATAGGCTCTTCTCTGTGGTTTGGGAAAACAGAGGACAAAAGATTTCATTCTTTATTCTTTTTCATTTGCAGTCTTTCTCCTTGATCCCTGCTTTCTACTATTAGAAAACAAGATATCCATCATGTCACCGGAATGTCAGTCATAGTTTACTTGTCTGTAGGGCATTAGCAAAAGCATCTAGTGGGCCACGAATCACCTGACTTTTCTCACTAGCTTGCTGTACTGATTGGGTAGGTTATCCCAACTGTTCTGAACTTTTATTCAGAATTAAGAAATCGTGATTCATGGTATCTACCTTGAGGGGTTCCTGTGATGTTTAACTACAATAACTTCCACAAAACATCCAGAATAGGTCTTACCAGGTAGGCATCCCAACATGGCCTGTATGGTGTGAAGGCATTGGATAGACTCGATGAACCAGAGACAGGTGAGTTAGGTTTCAGCATTGTAATGCACTTCCCCAAACTTCAGTTTTATCAAGTGAAAGTGATAAATAACATAGAAGTATCATGCTTTTAGACTTAAAACAGTCAACCTCCCCTTTTCACCAGTGCTGGCATGGAGTCATGGAAGGAAAAGTTCTGGAGATGTGGACATCAGTGTTCCAGGATCACTGTCAGGCCACTGTCCAAGCACATCTGCATTGCTAGCAACTATTCCAATAAGCCTTGTGTATATACTGGTTTTGTTTTTCCTAGTGTGAAAACCTTAATATCTTTTGTGTATCTGTGTACAATTCCTAGATTTCACCTCTCACTGGTCTGTATCCACCTTTTCTAATTTACTTCTGCCTGGGATTACAAGTGGAACTGAGCTATTTTTGCACTCTAACTCAGAAATGTCATCTTTACTAAGCCAGTGAAATAAAAATGCTGTAACAATTCATATGATGATATATTGACATGTCTCTTTTGCTGAGAGCTGGAAGGATTAAAGAAAATCCATGTGTGAGACATTGATTGCATAGGATTTCTCATTCTCTTTTTTTGATAGCAAGTGAAAGTTTCCTTGGCAAGAGAAATATACTGAAATGCTATGTGAGACCTTGCTATTGTTGTGGTTAAGAGATCTGAGTATTGATCATCATATGGATTTAATGTCTTTGACACAATAAATACAATTCAGAAGGTGGGGGAGGCTGAGGTAGGAAAATCATGAGCTTGAGATAAACTGTGTTACATAATGTTTAGTAGACTAGCCATGGCTACCTAGGAAAACTCAGTCTCAATGGAAAGAGGAGAAGGGAGGGTAGGAGAGAGGGACACACACACACACACACACACACACACACACGCATGGGGGTTGCTGAAAATTGCTTATTATGGGTTAGTAATCTGCATTGTTCCTTCTTATTTAAAAACCAGATAAACCTGAGGGGCCTTCATGATGAAAGATGTTTGGATGATGAATTTATAAGGCTTTGGTTGGTTCCAGAAACTCCTAATGAGAATGGAGCAGGTTTATGTTAAGAGTGGAGAGTGTAATAGCATGGTGTGCCAGTATATCTGAATAAGATTATTGCTTAAAGCTTACTAATGAAGTGTTTTGAGAAATTAAGCTTGGTTGCGAGGGAATCAATCATTAGATGACTTCAATGAGTACATTAGACAATGATTTGGTAGCAACACAGAACAATGTTATGGGTCATCACTAGAACCATGGTAAGGAAATGAAACCTGATTCCAGACACTGATATTAAGATGAAAGACAAGAATATGACCTAAGAGGTGAAAGTTCAGCACCAACTGACAGACTGCATTCCAAAGATGCTGAAGAGGTAGTCTAGGATAACTTTTGACTTAGGTGAGCATAGGTGGAGCTTCTACATCAGGATTTAAAGATGAATTCAGGATGTGTAGACAAGAGAGAAGGGGGAAGGGCAGAGTCATGATATATTTAATACTGAATCTGAAATACTTGTGTAACAATGATATCAACAGGGTCTCTTTATTGAACCAGAAAAGTTTATGCTCTTCCAATTCCTACTAAAAGTAAAATCCGACTTCCTCCCTTCTTTCCTATTCTAGCTTATATTTTATTCTGTTTTCCTAATTAAATTTTCTACCTATATTATCTCATTCCATTCACTTTACTTTTACTTTTCCATACTTCTTCAGTTTCCTGTCCTAACTCACCCACTCACTCCATCAGGGTGGCAGCGTTGAGGTCAGTGGTGGTGTTCCTGATGTAAACCATAATGGGTAATTTTCTATCTTCAACTTAATGCCACAGCAACAGTGGCTGGAGATGATCCACTGCTCATTGCCACAGATTGACTTAGCAGTACACAGTTCACACCTAGAGCATGCAGCAGAATAACCACATGTGTCCATTTTTTGAAGAAACCTAGAAACAGTTAACAGAATAATGCAACCATCTACAACATGGCTACAGAGCTATATGTCCAATATAATACCAGCCAGTTCGAAACTACATTCATCCCAAAGATGTCCGTAAACCCCTGTCTTAGAATATATTTTATATAAAAAACTAAAGGCTTTGTCTGATTTTGATTCCATCATCTTTTCAAATATGCCTGAAATGGTCAATATATTATCAATATTTTAAAATAGTCTGATCAGAGGATGATCAACCTAGTTTTAAGGCTAAGTCACCATTATTTTCACTATTTCACAGCTTTTCTTTTTCCTGTTCTTTATGATCCTGAACTTTTGTAAAAAAAATTGAAATAATCACCAACTTCCTAGTTATTATTTCAATTATTAAGAAATACTGAATGCATTCACCATTATGTAAAGGATACATACATTATAATATTATGCATATATGTATATATACATATATGTACTATTTCTTTATTTATATGTATCTATGCCTAGATAAAATGTCTATATATACAAGTAAAATTTATGCTTTTATTATATATTTAAGAAGTAAAATATTATTTACTTTTGCCCTAAAGAGGAAACTATTAATATAATTATATTTTTAGCTTCATCTACTTATATTTTTTGCTAAACATGCAGATAGTACTATCTAGCATGTTGACTTAATCATCAGACATTTATACCTGTTCAAGTAAAATGACTGAGTATGGAAGACTTCAACCAGCAAGTCTGTAATTTGTTTATATTAAATATTTAGTCATTGTGAATTCATTACTGCCAATTTAAGCAGTTTAATATATGATTGTGTCAAATTCCTTTGTCCTTTTGAGAGATATTTAAGTTGTTAATGCATGTCACTATTGTTGATATTTTTGAAATGTCTCTTTATGAATATTTGTGACTAAATGTTATGTATTCCCATCACTATGCAGAGAGTAGTATGCAGGGACTTTCCAGAATGGCTACATTTTGTTAAGGAATGCTGAGAAGAGTGGGAGAAATAGTCCTCCCTTGGGAAGGGCACACCAATCGATTATCCAATATCAAATATTAAATCTTCAGCCCTAAAACCAGACATATAACAAACACTATACAGACTGAGCAGGTTGTATTTAGGAACACACACACACACACACACACACACACACACACGCACACGCACACGCACACGCACACGCACATGCACCTGCACAAACACACACGTATTCCTAAGTAAATATATTCATGCAATAACAATTAATAAAAAAGAGGCAGTGAATTAGAAAGAAAGTGGAGAGCCAGGTGTGGTGTAGTGTGGCACATGCCATTAATCCCAGCCCTTGGGAGGCAGAGGAAGGTGGATCTCTGTAAATTTGAGGCCAACCTGGTCTACAAAGTGAGTTCCAAGATAGCTAGGGCTATTATACAGAGACACCCTGTCTTAAAAAACCAAAACCAAACCAAAACCAAAACAAAAAAAAAAGAAGAGTGGAGAAGGGCATGTGGAATGGTTTGGAGGGTGTGAAGGGAAGCAAGCAGTGATGTAATTATAATCTCAAAAAACTGTAATAAAAAGTAGTTGACGTCCCCAATTAATTAATAATATTCCCATTTACTATTTTACCCAAATGGCATTTTCAGAAATGTGAAATTATATCTGAATTTGACTTTTATTGTCATTTATCTTTACTGCTGTGGTTCAGCATCTATTTGTTAGTTGATTTTCCTTTCCCAAGCTGCTCATTTTTATCTTCCTTTACACTTTACACGGGATTCCTGGTTTTATCATTTTGTCTATGACACCCTTCTATATGTTCTAGCAAATGAACATGGTAGTTATGGTCACATGCTTACTCATTCCCCGCAAGTTTGCCTTGACCTTAACATATATTGATTTTGTCTGTGTCAGTAATGAACTGGCTTAAAAGTCAGCCTTTCAGTAACAGGAGGCACATGACACAGTTCTCAGAGGTGAGACATCAATAAAACCCAAGAGCAGTACATCCTACTCAGGAGAATATGACAAAGCCTTTGAACCAAAAGCAACCAATTCTCTGCCTTTGCCTATTTCCTTCTCTCAAACTGATCTGAGGCTTCTGGTGCTGTAGATGTTTTGAAACCATGAGACAACAGGCATGAAGAGATGTGTATTCGTAACGAGAAGATGGACCTGGATCCCTGATGGATCTTTTGTCATCAGCGAACCTCCCTACTCCAGAGTTTCTTACAAATGAAATATGTATTTCAGTATTTTGTTTAGTGTTGGTTTTTGTTTCGATCTCTTAAATTCTTATAATGAGTATACAAAATACTGGGTTTCATTATGACAGTGCTACTGTGCCATTAAGTAAGTTGAAGATCTAACATTTCCCAAAGGAAACAAAAAGTTATCTCCCGCCCCCCCCCCTGAGTTCCTTGTGTGTTGGCCAGTTACTCTTGGGCATGGGACATACCCTCGGAGTATGCTTGAAACCAGTGGCACTCCATTGGAGAAAACTGATTTTTCCTTTACCAGTGGATATCCGTTTCCAATAGCATCTTGTATAGTTGTGGGAGACTGTGTCCACTTCCTCTCTCAATGTTGGAACCCTGTCTGGCTTGAGCCTGTACAGATTTTGGATGGGCTGCCAGTCACTATGAGTTCATATGTACATCCATTCTGCTGTGTCTGGAAGACACTGTTACTTTGAAGTCATACATCACTTCTTGAAATCTTTCTGCCTCTTTTGCATAGATCTCTGCCTTGAGTGGAGGAGACATCCCTTGATGTCTTGATGAAGACATCCCATTTAGGACTGAGTATTCCAAAGCCTCTCACTTGTTGCATATTGTCTACTGCCAAAAGAAGCTTCTCTGACATGAGTTGAGTGAATCACGGGTCCTCTACATCTTCTTTTCTATATGAGAAAGGAATAGCACAGGCTACTAATGGGTACTTACAGCAATTTGCAACAACCCATTCTCTTTCAGCAACTATCTTTCTTTCTTTTTTCCTTCTCTCTTTCTCCTCCTGCCTTTTACTCAGAATTACGAGTATTTATTTCACCTATGACTTTAAATACATAGGTCAATACTTAGGCCTCTGAATCACAATAATAGCAAGATCTCACATAACATTTTAGTACATTTCTCTTGCCCAGGAAGCGTTCATTTGCTATCAAAGAGAGAGAATGAGAAATCCCATGTAATCAATGTCTCTAAAGCAGATTTTTTTTTTGTGTGTGTGTGTGCAGCATTTGAGATTGGGGTCTAGTTTCATCCTTTTCCATGTGGATATCTCATTTTCCTGACACTATTTGTTGAAGAAACTCTCTTTTCCCCAGTGTGTGTTTTTGGCATTGTTCTGGTTTGCTCTCTGTTGTGATAAAACACCATGACCAAAACTAGCCCAGAGAGGAAAGAGTTTATTTGGCTTATACATCCTGATCACAGTCCACTATCAAGGGAACTCAAGGCAGAAACCTGGAGACAGGAACTAAAGCAGAAACCATGGAGGAATGTTACTTACTGAATTGTTCCAGAGTTCATCTACCTTTATGTTATGACCCCTGCCCACAGTGGGATGGCCCCTTTTATATCAATTAGCAATCAAGAAAATACCATACAGATTTACAAGCTGTGATGGCTAGTCTTATGTCAATTTCACATAAGCTAGAGTTATTTGGAAGGAGGGAAACTCAATTGAGGAAATGCCCCCATAAGATCCAACTGTAAGGCAATTTCTTAATGAGTGATTGATACAGAAGGGCACAGCTCATGGCGTGTCATGGTGATCCTGGGTTCTTAAGAAAGTAGACTGAACAAGCCATGGGGAGCAAGCCTGAAAGCAGCACCCTTCCATGGCCTGTGCATTAGCTCCTGCTTCCAGGTTTCTGCCATGTTTATGTTCCTGTCCTGCTTTCCTTCCATGATGAACAGCAATATGGAATTATAAGCCTAATAAACTCTTTCCTCAACCAACTTGTTTTTGGGTTATGTATTTAATTGGAGCAATAGAAACTCCAACTAAGACACAGGCCAATCTAATGGAGGCAGTTCCTCTCAGAGGCTTACTGCAGAGATTCTAACACTTGCTACACATTTCCAGGTTTTACAGGAATTACTTTGAAATCTCAGTAGAACCCTTTGTGGCCCTACAATGCTTACATTCAGCTTTCAGCATGTCTGACCAATCAGCATCACAGGAGAAGGTCAAGGTCTGACTCCAGTGGGAACAGTAACTGGGCCAGTCTTAGAACAGTTTTGGTTTCCTTTGTGTAACTGAATTGCTACAGATAAAAAAGTAACTTCCTAGGTTGCTTTGTGGAAACAAGGATCTCAAAGCATTTCTTCTTAAATTATTCAGATAAGTTTATAGTTTTATGTCTTTGCTCCTGATATGAAGAGATCTTGATCATTCCTGAGAAGTCTTCAAGTCATTTTTTTCTATTGTCTGCAAATTTAAGGAAATTTCACACCGATTTCCAAAGTGGCTGCACCAATTTACATTCCCACTAGCAATGCATAAAAATTCTTTTCCTCCACATCTTCTTTAATGGTTGTTACTTGGTTTCTTGATGGTAGACATTATGATTGGAGCGAGAAGAAATCTCAGAGTAGTTTTGCATTTTCCTGAAGGCTAAGCAGGTTGAACAATTTAATATTGACCGTATGTATTTCTTCTTCTGTGAATTATCTATTCAGTTTATTCTCTCAGTTATCAATCAGATAACTATTTTTTGATATTTAAAATTGGAATTCTTTATATAGTCTTGATACTAAACCATATACCTTACATATATATTTAGCAAAGGTTGTTTTCCATTTCTGTAAGCTGTCTTTTCACTCCAATGACTGTTCTTCACTTTGGTGAAGATTCTTTTTTTTTTTTTTGGTTTTTCGAGATAGGGTTTCTCTGTGTAGCTTGCGCCTTTCCTGGAACTCGCTTTGGAGACCAGGCTGGCCTCGAACTCACAGAGATCCGCCTGGCTCTGCCTCCCAAGTGCTGGGATTAAAGGCGTGTGCCACCACCGCCCGGCTTGGTGAAGATTCTTAATTTCATATAATCCACTTATCAATTCCTGGGAATATTCTTCATGCTATTGGGGTGTAATTCAGAAAGCCCTTGCATATGCTCATGTTTTGAACTACTTTATCTATATTTTCCTACACTTTCAAAGTTTGAGTAGACTTTTTGTTCAGGGTGAAAGGTAGAGATCTAGTCTCTCAACCATTTGTGAATGTCTGCATTCCCCAGGCTTATCTGAAAAACCCTTTCTCCTCCCAGTGTTTGCTCCTGGCACAGTTTTCATAAAAGGGTAGTGTAGGGCCTGCCCCCCCTCCCTATTTTGGGTAGCTGTTGCCTTGCTTGCTGACCTTGACCTTGATGTCCTCCCTATGCTAATTCCCTGTCAGTTTCCACCCTCTTGAATGCTTAAGGAAAGTTCCTTGTTTGTGTATCCTGCATATTGGGCATTAACAGATTAGATGCAAGAATATAAAATATCTGTAGTGAACTTCTGCCCTCCAGGGTTCTCCCATTGTGCTGTAAGCCTGTATTTAAGGTTTCCTCCCAATTTCAATAAATAGCATTCGGCATTCTGCTGAGGTAAATGACCCACTGTCTCTTGTCTCTGTTTTTTGACCCACAAATATGGTGATATGGTGAATAGGTGGCGGTACCACGGGTGTTACCGCTACAGGGTAGCAGTAGTTTTGTGGGTTTATTTCTGGGTCTTCTGTTCCACTGCTCTATAGGTCTGTCTCATGCCAATACCATGGAATTTTTTTACTTAATCTGAAATCAAGTTTTGTGACACCTCACACACGCTTTTTTTTTTTTTTTAATGAATACTTGGTTGTTTGGGATCCTTTGTGCTCCTATATGAATTTTAGGATTCTTCTTTTTCTAGTTCTATAAAGGATATGATTAGGGTTTGATGGGGATTTCACCTTCTAATTTTTGTTGTTGGCACATCTACTATTGGAACTTAATATATAAAGAAAGGAAAATCATGTCTTGTTGAGCACTACTTACATGTCTGGCCATTTTGTGTTAGAGAGACACGTTTATGCTAATAAACTTTATTGAAATCATTTTTTCAGATTAATACTTTATTAAGCCTCATAAGTGTTGGCACAAAGTAATAAATCATTTGTGCTGGGTGAGAAGAGGCAAACAGAGACTGGTTTGAAATGCAAACACAAGATTTGCACAGAGAGGAAGCCAACTGCCTCAGACACAACAGAGGAGACATGACAGGCAGAGGCCAGTGACCTGTGCCCTCCCACACCACTAGGTGGTTAACCTTAGTGAACTCACAGTAGAGCAGTCAGTGCCATATTACATTATGAGTCTTAATTTAGCATGGGAAAATATAACCCATCTACAGGTTTCTTTTCATTTTTTTTTAGTATTTGCTATACACATTTGGATTTATGATTGGGAAAACATGGGGTACAAGGAATCAGCTGTTGTGTGTTTATAGGTATTTAAAGCATTATAAGAATGATTTATGTCAATACTCTTTCTTAATGTGTTTTTTTGCTTTTATGTGAGTCTCTCCTAGTCTCCAGTTGGAAGTCATTGTGTTTAACTATGATCACTCACCCAGCAGTTTAAGAAGGCAAACAAACAACTGAAATGGAATACCTACTGTGACCCAGTTTTGAAATGCTAATAGTATACTTTCTAGCATTAGAATTTAGATTAATTATCATGTGAAATTTAGAATAACTCTTATCACTTAAAGGCTTGGGGCAATGATCTGATGCACTGATGTACGGAAAAAAATACATAGCAATTGACCCCTGAGCTTTGAGATTACTGGGAAATCCTTCTTAGAATCAGTCTGCATTAAATATATAAGGTATTTCCTCATTTATGTGAACTTCAAAGACAATGGGAACATAAATTGTAACTGGTTGAAAGTTAGACCGAACGAATGTAGTCAATTTACCTTCTTTCCTCCAGCAGGATTAACTAGGCCCTCTGCAGCTGTGTAGTTTGATTTGCTTAAGGGGCCTCCTGGCAGTAGGATCAGGATCCATCCCTGGTGCATGAGCTGGCCTTTTGGAGCCCACTACCTATGATGGGACACCTTGCACAGCCTTGAGGCAGGGGGAGGGGTTTGGACCTGCCTCTACTGAATGTACCAGGCTCTGCTGACTCCCCATTGCAGGCCTCGCCTTCCTGCAGAAGGGAATGAGGGGTAGGTTGCAGGAGGAAGCCTGGAGGGGAGGGAAGAGGGGGATCTGTGATTGGTATGTAAAGTGAATAAAAATTTTCTTAATAAAAAAAGAATTAAGTAAAAAATAAATTCAGATTCTTTCTTTACCAGAGTCTTTTATTTTAAATTTATTGATTCTTTAGGAATATCACCTTATGCACCCCATACCTACTCATTTCCCAGTCTTTCCATGTTTGCCTTCCACCCTCATAGCCTCCACCCTCAAAAGAAAATTTTAAAAAATAGAAAAAAAATCTCTTCACTCCTCCTTCTTTCCCACCTCTCCATCACCTCTTCATTTGTCTTAATGGCCTTAGGAACTATAGTGTGTCATACAGTATACCTTTTTGTCCAAACAGCTTTACTTATAAATGTTCATTGATTTGAGTTGTTGGTCTGGTTTAAGGCCTCTGACTTCTGCTACATCACCAATACTAGACCCTCACCGAGACTCCTCTCAGCTATCCTGCTGTTGCCCTGAGTCATGGAGATCCTGCAGCTATGGTTCCTAAGAACCTATCCCTTCATATGCTCCAGCAGGTCATAGATGGGGTAAATGTTGGGGTGGGCTAATTCAAAGCCATGGATGTGGGCTTGGGTGGTAGCTGGGTTGGTAAACCCAGGCCTCCACAGGATGCCTCTCCCTGCCCCCAGGCATCCACATGGCCTCTGGTGGTAACTCATGGTAACTCAGCATGGATATCTGCATGGCCTTTGGAGGTAATGTGGACCATGGGCATCAATACAGAACCTGGCTGTGATAAGTCCATGGGCCTAGACATGGTCTTTGGCGGCAGCGCAGGCCTAGACATCACATGTCCTCAGGTGGCAGAGCAGGCCACTCCCACCCGCCTGTTCCTCACCGCTGTCACATCTCCAGTTCTGCCTCCCTCCCAGGCATCTGAACCACTCTGCTTTACTTTCTCTCTCATCTCTCCACCAAATACTTGCTCATCATAGTGGTGCTCAGTGGTGAGCCAGGCCTGGGGCCTCTGGCTAGCTGTCTTCCTCCAGGCTCATGAAGCATGTTAACAGGCTGGGCCTGTGGCTACCAGGGTCATTTTTAAAATCCCTTACTTGTTTCACACAATTTAGGCCACTTACCACTGATACTCAGGCCACTGGTCCATGTTTTGCCCTGTGATGCTGGCAGGTACAGGGGTTGTATAGCTTTTTCCCTTTTTGGATTTGGAAACCTCTGATTTCTTCCTGCAATTCCATGTTTATACTTCCACAACTCTTGGATTCTTGCAGTTATACAAACATGAATTGTAGTCGCTCTTTGCTAAGGCTGTTCACCTGAGGCCATGTTTGCACCAAAGGCAGCACAGTAGCTGTTAGCAGCAGTTTTTCACACAAACCCTCACTTTTCAGATTGGCAAGATTGGCATTACCTGCTCTTGACCAATGAATTCCCTTTCTGCTCACTCCTCACTATCTACTCCCCACAACACAACAACTTTACCCTACACTAGTAGGTCAGAAGAAGGTGTAAATGGCTGTTTCTTGGGTAAAATATGGTTATCACTACTTCTGTGGTCCAAATCCCCTTCAAAGTCCTTCAGTGGATGGATAGCTACTCGAAGGCACATCCATATAATAATCCTCAGAAATGAGGAATGTGTAATTGTTACATGCATCAGCCTTGAGTGAATCATACAGCATTAAAGAGGTCTGGTTCAAAATGACCCATAGTGAACGACTGCATTCACATGGCATCCTGAAAAAGGATGCTAGTTAAAAAAAAACAAGCTAAAACAGTAGGTGCTTTAGATCTGCAATACAACTTTAAACACAGTCTCATGAATTTTTTATTGCCCCCTTTCTTCTTTGATAAAAGAAACTATGTATTTATACACATTATATACATATACCTATAATGTATATGCATATTATATAGGAAAATAATACATTATATATATTATGGATATCTTACATAATCTCATTAACATGTTAAATTTTATTCTTTTCATTTTGAAAGTATTCTAAAGTATTCTTAGGAATCTTTATCTCTTTAAAAATCTAACAATTTTCTATTTTTCATCTGCAATAATTTTTTCATAAAAGTTCTACAGGAAGTTAAATTTTTTTAATGGTCTATAATTTAAAGATATAATTATTGAGGTTGTTTTATTTATTTATTTATTTTTTATTTTTATACTTCTTCTATTTCTCCCACCACCCAGCCTTCCTCCCAAATCCACCCCCCATTCCTACCTCCTCCAAGGCAAGGTCTCCCCTGGGGATTCAGCTCAGCCTAGTAGATTCAGGTGAGGCAGGTCCAGTCAACCTCCCTACACCAAGGCTGAGCAAAATGTCTCAGCATAGGCCCTAGGTTCCAAAAAGCTTGCTCATGCACTAAGGACAGGTCCTGGTCCCACTGCCGGGGGCCCTCCTAAATAGTTCAAGCTAATCAACTGTCTCACTTATCCAGAGGGCCTGATCCAGTTCTATGATAAAGGAAGACCCCATGGGAATAGGAAGAAGCAGAGTGCTAGAGAGGTCCCCAGAAATCCACAAAGATACCTCCACAATAGAATACTGGAAATGGTCTAGAGAGAGCCTGAGCTGACCTACTCTGTTGATGGGATGGCCAAACACCCCAAATGTTGTGATAGAACTCTCATCCAGTGACTGATGGAAGCAGATGCAGAGATCCATGGCCAAGCCCCAGGTGAAGCTCCAGGAGTCCAATTGGCGAGAGAGAGGAGAAATTATATGAGCAAGAAATATTGAGACCATGATTGGAAAAAGTACAGGAGGTAAAATTTACAAAATTTTTGTATGCCTGAAAATACATTTTGCTTCTATATTTTGTGATACTTGTGCCAGGTGTAAAAATCTTGGTTCTCCATCACAAGCATTTGGGGGAGTTTGTAAGCATTTATCATACCAATGTAATTAGAAATCTGATATCAGTCCTGTTATCTTAATTTTGATTCTCCTTTGAAAGCAGGTACAATGACAGAGATTTGGACTAGGTAGTTCATGAGCCACGCTTGAGAACAAGAAGTGAGAAAATGATGAGAGAAAGTTGGTATGGAAGAAAAAAATAATTCCAGAATTCTTCAATAGTATTGCTGCTGTGAACAACTGGGGTCCTGTGGCATTTCTGCAATGTGCACATAATACGGAATGTTTCAGGAGAAGCATGAGTTACTGCAGTAGTGACACAGGGTATAGGTCAACATCATTTTGTAGGGGTCTCAGGTTGATTTTGTTTACCGCTAGCACCCTGGTGTGTAACAGCAGGTTCAATCTGAAGGTGTATGGAAGGTTTATGCAGTACTCCCAAAGAATTTCTGGGAGAAAAGTGAAGGCATCTTTAATCTGTGTACAAAATACCCCCCAACACTGGTTAGCATTTACTCTTCTAAAGCAGCAGATTTAGACTTTTTTGTTGTTGTTGTTTTGGTGTGTAACCAAAACATTTGGTTACACACACACACACACACACACACACACACACACACACACACACACACACACACATTGCCATTCACTACTCAAAGGGCATGTGGTTCTATTGGGATGAGTTAAGTTGTAGCAACATGGGCAGTTTTTAAATTACTTCTCTGTATTTCTTTCTTTCTCTTTCACCAC
Source organism: Peromyscus aztecus (assembly GCA_902168405.1). Taxonomy (NCBI): domain Eukaryota; kingdom Metazoa; phylum Chordata; class Mammalia; order Rodentia; family Cricetidae; genus Peromyscus; species Peromyscus aztecus. The sequence continues at coordinate 25,899 of CABHPQ010138640.1, read as the reverse complement.
TTCGAGTCAGGCTCTCTCAGCCTGTGATCTGGTTCTTTTCACTCTCAGACCTGTGCGTTCATCTGGACCGCACAGTTGACCTGCATCTCTAAGGCTCTAATGTCCCAGGTCTTGTCCAGATTCATTCTTTTTACTAGGAGATGTCCAGTGTTTTCTAGCACTGTTGTTGAAAAGATGCATCACGTGTGCTTTGCCCCCTTGCCTAATGTCTGCTTCTGGAGTCCCTGTTCTGTCCCATTGATAAGTTGATAGATGTATTTGCTTGCTCCTTTGTAGAGTATGGAGGACAACTCACCAACTACTAACAATTTGTGGGAAATGTTTTCCTGTTGAAACCCAGTGTGATGCTTTCCTTCCCCACTGCCTTTTCCTAAGTTCTGCCTTTTTTGCTACTAAAGTGTTTATCTAATTATTCTTTATTAATAAAAACTTGTGAGTTAGTTATCAGTGTAAGATTTCGAATGATCAGAGAAGCAGTTGAGAAGTGACCAGTGACCTCCTCTCTCTTTCCTTTCTTGATAAAAAATACCGAGGCTTTCTAGGCCCCACCCTACTACTTCCTTTGTTTCTCTAAATGTCCTCAGTCCTCCAAAACCTCTATGACTAATTTTGGTCAGCTAGTAGCTAGCTCTGCCCTCTGATTCAAAGTAAACTTTACTGTCAGTCCCAGGACTGTCAGAGTGCGATCAAAATATCCCACGACATGCTACCCTCCCATCACTTAGCTCAAGGAGTTGCCTTCATCTACGATCTCTAGTATATAATGCTTTTATCATGTGTGCCTCCTGTATCACTGACTTAATTATCCCTTAAAATATGAATATAATCCTGAGTTCCTTTAGTTAGAAAGCACTCAGCAATTCTTCTACAGTTAGCAGTTTAACTATGTATGTCAAGATTGATGTGCAAATCTCTCCATGCTTGATTTCTCCCTCTAAGTTATATAATTCAAGAATTATTTAAAATGCTTTATAGAGATATTATCAACATGTGAAAGCTCATATTAAATATATAATTTTGAGGTATGTATATACTTGTGAGACCATCTCAACATTTTATGCCATAAATCTGACAATCACCACGCAAAGTCTCTTCTCCACTCTTTAAGACAATTATTATTAAGAATATTTAAAATACATCAAACATTGTTAATTACAGACATTTTAGTTTATCCTAGATCTCTAAATGGAGTTATCTTTTATAAACAAAGCTTTTTATATTTAATTAATATCTTCCTGTTTCCTTACCCTCATTGTTTGTCAATCAGTACTTCTCCGCTCTGTTCTGAATTTTTTTTTTATTGATCATGCAGTCGTCATGGTGTCTCTTCACAGCAATAGAAACCCTAACTAAGACATCTAGAAGCATTTCTTGCAACAGATTTCAGTTTTTGTTTGTCTTAGAAACTTTTGTGTTTGTTTATGAAAGACAGTTTTGCAAGATACAGCACTCATTTGACTTTTCTTCTGAACTTTGAATATTTCATCCCATTATCTGCTCTGTAAAGTTTCAGCTGAGAAATTCACTAATAATATCACTTGGGTTGTCTAATACATTACAAATTGCTTTTCTCTTGCTTTCTTTGGTTTTTGAGAGTTTTAATGTGTGGTTGATTAGTGGAATTTTTTTTGTTTGTTTGTTTATTCTATTTTTAGCTTTCCAGCCTTCAGAAAACTGAATGTTCATTTCCTTGCTACAGAACTTGAGAATTTCTTGTTTAAATTGATACTATAATCTGAAAATTGTGAAAAGTGACAAGAAGACTTTTTTGTTATTATTTCCTTATGATTTTTTGTGTTAGAGATTGAACCCAGGCCTCCATAAATGGCAAGCAAGAACTCTGCCATATAATTATAATATCAATAGCAAACAAGCAAATTTTTAAAACAAGCAACACTATTCCTTACAAAGTTATCATATATGTGTGTACGTGCATGTGTGTGTGTGTGTGTGTGTAAAACCACTCACCACAAATGACAGGCACGCAATTATTTTATATCTGGTGACAAATGTAACATTATCTTAGTTAGGGTTTGTATTGCTGTGAAGAGATACCATGACAACACAACTCTTACAAAGGAAAACATTTAATTGGGGCTGGCTTATGGGTTCAGAGATTTAGTCCATTATCATCATGGTAGGAAGCATGGAATATGAAGGCAGACATGGTGCTAGAGAAGGAACCAAGAGCTCTACATCTGGATCATCAGACAGAAGGGAGAGAAGGAGAGAGAGAGAGAGAGAGAGAGAGAGAGAGAGAGAGAGAGAGAGAGAGAGAGAGAGAGAGACTGGGCATGCCTTCAGCATTTGGAACCTCAAAGCCCACCCCTATGACACACTTCCTCCAACAGGGCCACATCTATTTCATCAAGGCCACAATTCCCCACACTACCACTCCCTGGTGACCAAGCATTCAAATCTATGAGCCTATGGGGGACCATTCATTCAAACTATCACATTCTGCTCCTTAGCCCCCATAGGCTCGTAGCCATCTCATAATGCACAAATGCATTCAATCCAACTTCAAAAATCCCTATAGCCCATTATGGTTCCTACACTGTTTAAAAGTCCAAAATTCAAAGTCTCTTCTGAGAATCATGGAAATCTCTTAACTATAATCCCCTGTAAAATCAGAATAAAAGAGCAGATCGTATACTTCCAACATACAATGGCACATAATATATTTTACCAGTCCAAAAGGGAGGAAAGAGAGCACAGTGAGGAAATACTGGACCAAAGCAGGACTGAAAACCAGCTGGGCAAACTCCAAACTCTGCATCTCCATGTCTGATGTCAAAGCACTCTTCAGATCTCCAACTCTGTTCAGCTTTGTTGACTGCAACATACCTCTTTCTCTTTGGCTGGTTTCACTCCCTGTTAACAGCTCTTCTTAGCAGGCATCCCATGACTCTGGCATCTCCAACATTTTGGGATCTCCAAGGCAACCCATGCTTCATCTTCACAACTTCATGCAATGGCCTCTCTAGACCTCCATAGGGACACCTCTGACACATGCCTGTCCTCGGTGGCTTTCCTCCGTCATGGAGGGAGATTCCATACTTTATTGTATCCTTGACACTAAAGCCAGAACCACATGGCTGAAGCTGTCAAGTTCTGCTGCATGCTGGAGATGGAACATGGCCCTCTTGTTCAGAGATATTTTTTTTTTTACCAGCTTTCTTGTTTTGATACTTCTCTTCACTGCCTAAGCTTGGCTGTCCTGAAACTTTGTCTGTAGACCAGCCTGGCCTCCAACTTAGAGATCCATCTGCCTCTGCCTCTGGATATTTTGCCTCACAATATTTTGGGGAACACAATATCACCACAATCAGGTTTTTCTTTAACCTGATTTTATCGCCTTGAACACTGGACTTGACTCTGTCATACTTCCTTGTGCTCTTTTTTCCTTCAAACTATATATATATATTTACTCAGCTTTCTCTTTTTCGTTATAGATCTACAAAAGCATGGCCACTAAAAACCAAGCAACTCAGTCAATATTTGGCTGTTTGGAAATCTTCTTTGCCAAAGCTGTTAATACATAACTCTTCAATTTAGCCTCAGGCAGATTTTTCTGACAAGGGCAGAAAGCAGCCACATTCTTTGCCAACATCCCACTCCTGGTATCAGTTTCTGTCTTAGTTAGGGTTTCTATTGCTGTGAAGAGACACCATGACCATGCAATTCTTACAAAGGAAAATATTTATTTGGGGTTTACTTAAAGGTTCTGAGATTTACTCCATTAGCATCATGGTAGGAAGCATGGTGGCATGTAGGCGGACACGGTTCTGGAGAAGGAGCCAAGACCTCTACATTTGGATCAACAGATGGGAGAGAGAGAGAGAGAGAGAGAGAGAGAGAGAGAGAGAGAGAGAGAGACTGGGCCTGGCTTGAACACTTGAAATCTCAAAGCCCACCCCCAGTGGCATACTTCCTCCAATAAGATCACAACTCCTCATACTACCACATCCTGGTGACCATGCATTCAAATCTATGAGTCTATGAGGACCATTCCTATTCAAACCATTACATTATCCAAAAGAGATCAACCCTGTGTAGTCATGAAGACACTGGAGAATGGGAACTGTTCACAATAAATACCACTTACACTGAATAGGTACATATTTTTTCTCTCATCATTATCCCAGAATAATACAGAATAAAATTACTGTAGAGTTTATAATATTTTGATTAATAAGTAATAAAAGTGCTTAAGAGATATAAAAGGAAATGAATAGGTTACATACAAATAATATGCCATTTTCTATGAGTAGAATATCCATGGATTTTGTATATGATGAGTCTTGGAACCAATTTGAAGGATACTTAAGGAGAACTTCAGCTCTTTTACATAATGACTACGTGTTACATAAAATTATCCACTAATTTTTTATTAAAGCAATAAAATATGGGATATCAATAATTCAGATAATGCATCATTCAGATGAGTTCTATGTTTATATGTGTTTCTCCATGTGTCTACATAGCTTACATGACTCTTTTTAATTATATACTACACTTTGCTCATATTCTTCCCTGTAGGGGATGATGAGTAAGACACTATTCAGTTAATCAGATTGACCTTTTTTATTTGAAATCTCATTGGTTTCTCACTGGAGATGATGTATTTTTAGGTAAGCTAAATTCTGGAGAAATATCTAAATATTTTGCATTTCTAATTGCTAAACTTTGTAGATCCAATATTTTGACCAAAGTCTGCTACTGTGTGATATATACAACATCTAAGTTTGCTTTTCAAAGATAGACTTATTAGAGTTCAGTTACAACTAGCAATCGTTACTCCCTTTTGTTATTGCCTCTTGATTTTGAGGTTGAAGTATTGTTAAGTTATTTGGCAAATCAAAAATTCTTAGAGGCAAAAGTCACATATTTATAGACTTTAATCATGTTCTATTGAATGTACCACTTTATAGCTGTACCATCGTTCTCACATATGAAATGAGAAAAGCTCCAAAAAGTGAAGAAATAAAAAGAAAAACACTCAAGGAAGACCCAAATTTAACCCACATCTTATGATATCAAAGTTGTCTCATTAAACTATATGTATCACTGTTTCAAAAAATGGAAGATGGTATTTGCTGTCTTACAGGAGGGCGATGCTTCTACTGGAATATTTAGTACTCACATGAGAGTATAGAAAAGCACATTGCTGATGTATGACACACAGTCTCCAAAACTTATGTCTTCTGGGCTTCCTGAAATATTTCAGAATCTTAATTTCTGAAATATCTCAGAGAAGGATATAAACTAGAGATTAAGAACACAGATTCTGAAGCTAGACTGCTTAAATTTATGGTCTTAAATTTTCCTGCATATATCTATCATCTTGCAATGTCTCTCTGGCTCTGTATGTGTGCTCTCATTTGTAAAATGGAAAAATAATAGCATCTCTATCCTTATTAGGAGGCACAGCCTTGCACATACATCATAACTGACATGCAGTGTGAGAGCTATGGAATTTGGAGTCCAACTACTTGGCATGAAAACTTGGCCCCTCTTCTCATAACTTTTATAATCATGGACAAGTCACTTGACCTCTAAATGCTTTAGTTTCTCAGGTGTAAAATGAGAAAATATTAATATATGCACAAACTGTTGGTCATCAAAATACAGAACAAAGTCATTGCATGGAAAACTTACGTAGACCATACTGCATAAATATTCAATGAATATTAGTTGTTACTATTAGCATGTAAAAGTTGGGTGGTTCTTCAACCTTAGAAAATGTTGGAGTTTGAAAGGCAATACTATTAAGAATTATGTGAGAACAATTCTGTTTACCTGGCAAACAGAAATTTAAGGCCATTATTTTATAAGGATGCTGGATTCATAAGCTACTTTTAAGTAGGTGGGTATGTGTATATTGAGCTTGCTTATTTTCTATGTCTTTAGTTCAAGCAAGAATGAAGATATCTACTGAAATGGATATTTTTATTCTTCTTGGCTATCTTATATCTTCAGTGTGTTGGTGCCATGCTTACTACTATTTATGCTCCTTTCTTACACATGACTTCAATAATTGGC
>CABHPQ010138640.1:0-19844 GCA_902168405.1 Peromyscus aztecus | reverse complement strand
TGTGTGTGTGTGTGTGTGTGTGTGTGTGTGTGTGTGTGTGTGTGTAAGAGAGAGAGAGAGAGAAAGACAGACAGAGACAGACAGAGAGAAACAGAGAGACAACAGAGACAGAGAGACAGAGACAGAAACAGTCAGAGAGAGAGAGAGAGAGAGAGAGAGAGAGAGAGAGAGAGAGAGCAAGAGAGAGAGAGATGAAGTTTGAACAAAACTCACAGACAAATCCTACATCAAAAACGACATTTTAAGATCCAAGGAGGGATGCTCATAATAACTCAGTGTGTGTTTGTGATGTATTCTTCCATTTGTAAGGCCCAGGACAAAGGGCTCCTATCTTCTTCAGATGGGGTCTCTGCTGGAGGAACAGAAATACAAGAGATGACAGCATTTGGATGCAGGTTGCACAAGAAACTTTTTTTGAAGGAGGCAGTGAGGGAGTTCAGGTTTTACACATTAGGAAAAGGAAACAGGCAGAATTAATTGATAGGGAACTTGGAAGTTCATTTTTAGCATCTCCTGTATTTTGGCTGTTTCACAAATTATACCCAGTTTATTTGAGTTAATAAGGTAGGAAGTTCTTTCAAGTCATTTAAAAATACTCATGTATGAAATTGCAGAAAAGAGATAAGCCATATAAAGGCACAAGCAATTCTTCTGTGATTTTAATAAAAATAAATTCAATTTTAGTTAGTATACATGTTGAACTATTTGAAAAGTGATATGCATTCTTGTTAACTACAGGGAGAGTCCCAAGGTATACCCTGTCATACTATGGTTAACCTGTTATGCTGTGGTTGTCTCATGTCTCAGGCAGAGAGGGCTGAGGGAAGTGCTGAGCTTCCTGAAATGGCCTGGACCCAGCTGTTTCTTGCTGTGGGATCTTTACCCTTCCATGGTCTTTGCCTCAGGACTCTACACTTGTGTTCTTATTTTTATTTTCTGTTTCTTCTGGTTTAAATTCTCATTTGCCTTTTGAATCTTGTTCAAAGTGTTCCTCCTACATGAAATCTGATCTCTCAAAGGACAAGATTAGATCGGTCCATCTGATAATTCAAGATTAATTACAGACATTGGATTACATATTTATCTCTGCTATTAGTCTTTGAAATTCTTTGGGAAGAGGCTTCAGCAACAGTGTTACAGGATTTACAGAGTCTTGGCATAGACCCTTTCAGAACTTCATCCAGTTTGTGAACTTCAGGCTTAGGTTTGAATGTTTGGACCTAGATTCAAATGTATGATTGAATGCACACATTTCTTTTTTGATAGGCTCAACTGATACAGTTGTGGGTTAGAGATGCCTAAGTAGCAAAAATTCATTAGATAAGCAAGTATATCAAGTTACATAAATTCTCTAGTCCATTGGTTGGCCTATTATAGGTGTTTCTAATTATGTGTCAAAGTATTTTCTAAGTCACACCTGTATTAGAACTGTTTGGTTAAGTTTTTATAGCTATTGATTTCTCCACTTAATTCCAGAGAGAAGAACCAGAATTACTGGAGCAGAGTCTTGGAATTCTACACTAAAAACTCCATCAAGTAGCTATCACACCAAATACTATATGAAACCAATGTTCTGTTGCATCATACGATGCTAATTTTCACATCATAAATACACTGAATGCAAATCAGCAATAATAATAGCAGGTGCCTTTCATTGAGTATTTATTTAAATTAAGAGTATTTATTTAAATTGACTATTTATTTAAATTAAACTAAGAGGTATTGCTATACTGCTATTTCACAGATACGATGAGGATTATGAATTCACACATGCTGAATTTCTCTCTGCATCCATGAAATGCAATTGCTCCTCAGTTCACAATGTGACTTGATAGCAGAATTGGAAACCAAAGCCAGGAAACTCATTTTCTTCCACCAGCGAGTTCTAGTGTAACCTGAGTGAATAAGGACAGGATTTATTGTTTAATGACCAGTTCCTACATGATTTCATTTTGGATTCTTCTTTGATTCCATCTGTGAATCCTCTTTAAAAGATGGCTAGTTACTCATGGCTGGTCGTTTCTTCACATTTCCCATGGGGTATAAAGGTACTTTTATGACGAGATTTGGAATATGCTGCTCAAACCACTGTAAGCTGGCGAAATTTCAGAAAGTTTATGGAGAACCAAGGATGTCTTTGACCTTCCCCCACTCTTATTTCCTAAGGCACAGTGTAATATCTAGGAAGGACTGCATGGCCTGGCAATGAAGTAGGTTTTAAAACCTTCATATAAGAGTGCCCTCTGTAAACCTGGATGCAGGAACATTCTTACCTCTGAAGATCTGTTTCCAAATATAGAGGAGTCTGAACAAATAGGTCTTGCTGAGTTTCTTTCTTTTTATTACAGTCAGCTCATATAATTTTTGTAGTATTATATTTTTCTACTTCTATCCATTATATCACTCTAAAAACATTTAGGATTAACTATCTTTTGAGTTTTCATTTCCTTGTGAAAACTTCCCTGTCCTGTGAGGCATATAGTAAATGAATTTGAATGTTTTCTTTTGAATCTGGCTTTTGTTATAGGACCCTCATTTATAAACTTATGTTTTTTGTCTATTATAAAGTTTAGAAAGTATGTCTTCTTAGTTAGTGACACACACTCACCACTGGAACCAGCCTGGTGTTGTTGACTTGTTCATTCACACAGGCAATGTCCATCTAGCAGCTCAAGAGACACAACAACAAAACAGCTCCTACCTATTTATGTGTTCCCTCTTTTGTTGTATTCTCTCATCATAATTTTGAATTTCTTTGTGTTATTTTATTCTTTGTGTCCACACTAATAGGTTACCTCATTTTACAATTCAACAAAATAATATAGGTTGTGTATCTTTCATCTGAAATGCCAAGGGCCAGAAATGTTTCAGACTTACCTTTTTCAGATTTTAGAATATTTGCATAGATTTTATTTGTTAAGGATCTCCAGTATAAACATTTTTCAACTCAATATATTCTGAAATTCTTTAGCAACAAGTTCTATATCTGGAAAGATTTGGGACCTTGTGATGATTGGACTAGGGATGCTCATCCCGTGTCAACTCAGGAAATGTTTTACTCACCTCTGTTGTTTGTTTTTGCTCTTTTGGGGGGCCCACCACCCAGTTCCCAAATAAAGCACACACGGAGGCTTATTCTGAATTATAAATGATCAGCCTTAACTTGGCTTGTTTCTAGACAGCTTTTCTTAACTTTAAATTATCCCATCTATCTTTTGTCTCTGGGCCTTTCCTTTTCTATTACTATAAACCTTTCTTTGTTTCTTATTCTGTGGCTTGCTGTGTGGCTAGCCCCTGATAATCATCCTTCTTCTCTCTTGTTCCTTCTACCTACTTCTCCCACATTTCTTCTTCTATACATTCTCTCTGCCTGCCAGCCCCACCTATCCTTTCTCCTTCCTTGCTATTGGCTGTTCAGTTCTTTATTAGACCATGAGGTGTTGTAGACAGGCACAGTAACACAGCTTCACAGGGTTAAACAAATGCAATATATCTCCTTAATATTAATAATGGTATTCATTTTCTTCATATTGTGGTGGGTGTTAAGAGTTCATTTCTTTATATTGATGTGCAATGTTGTAACACTGAGTATATCAAAAAACTTATTGCACTGATATTTCAATAGGAATTATATAATATTTGCAACATTATATTACAAACACTGTTTCCAAGAATATGCAAGTGTGTGCACACACATACATACATATCTGCACATGCACGCACACATATATACATATATATTGTAGTATAGGTGTAAGAATTCCTGGTACACAGGGATGGATGGAATACAGGGACAAGTGGCCAAACGAATGGAAACACATGAACTGTGAACCAATGGCTGAGGGTCCCCCAACTGGATCAGGCCCTCTGAATGGGTGAGACAGTTGATTGGCTTGATCTGTTTAGGAGGCATAGAGGCAGTTGGACTGGGTCCTGTGCTCAGTACATGAATTGGCTGTTTGAAACCTGGGGCTTAGTAGAGACCCTTGGCTCAGCCTGGGAGGAGGGGACTAGACCTGCCTGGGCTGAGTCCACCAGGTCGATCTCAATCCTCGGGGGAGTCTTTGCCCTGGAGGAGATGGAAATGGGGGGTGGGCCGGGGGGAGGGGGGCGGGGCGGGAGGAGGGAGAACGGGGGAATCTATGGCTGCTATGTAAAGTTGAATTATATTGTAAAATAAAATAAAATAAATTAAAAAAAGAATTCCTGGTACAGACTCATGAACAAAAGGATTATGCCATAGGGAATGTATAAGCTGGATATTTACTCAATACCTCCTTGTGACTATTTAGAGAAGAACTGGTTTGTTTTCCCTATTTTTTTTTTCAGAGCAAAGATTAGGTATAATCAGTGCTTCAAATTTCTCTCTGAATGATACAAATCTTTAATTATAATCACTCTTCTCCATATTAATGTAAGTACTGTGTGCAGGTTTGATATTTTTTCTTAGAATGTTTCTTCTATATTACTAAGTCCCAGTAGTAGATCAGGATATTGGTTAGTATATATCAGGATCAGGATAGTAGTAGATCTAATGGGCTCTCACCCCAGATCTGCTGTTTTCTAAATGTGGTTTCTTAACCAAGCTAGTAAGTCTGTTCTGGCCTGGTATTCCCATTAGAAAGTGAACCTGTTATTAGTAATGCTCCCACAAATTTGTTATGAGAATCAAACTATATTATACATGTACTTAAAGAAGTTCTAACACACAGAAATACATTAACCATCAGTTTTTAGCATTTTATTTGTTAGCTTTTTATCCCTAGTGTATTCATTATAATTAGTGTTTTACACAATACTTGATTAGATTTATTATGCTTGCTGATTTCTCTGCTTATTGTTTCTTGCATCCTACTTCCTCATTAACATAAATTTTTAACCTCCTTTCCTTAGGAGAAATGATGTCTCCTAATCATTTCTTTGATAAGTATTTGTGAGTGGTAATTTAAAAAAAGAAACATGAACATGTTTTTCTTTTGCTTTGCTTCTGTGTTGTGATTTATCTCTGCCTGGAATTTCAGATGGAATATTTTTTTCCGTATTTGCTTTCATCTTTAGTGTACATTAAATGATATATGTATAATTTTTATATATATCAAAGTTTTGTTTTAAAATAAATTTCCTTAAGAATTATATCAGTAAATGTTTGATTTATATACCATTTTTATATACTTGTATACTCTCTTTTTATTATTAATTGTTTAGGTGGAAAATTTTAACTCAACCCTTGATTGTGCAACAGGCTCCTCCCTCATTTGCACTTCATGATCTGTGTTCTAGCAAAAGTGCTTTTGTTTATTTTCCTATGACTCTGAATGAATTTAAAATAGATTCTCTGATTTGTACTTGATTATCTATTCTATCTATCTATCATCTATCTATCTATCTATCTATCTATCTATCTATCTCTCTATCATCTATCTATCTATTTTTCAATCTAAAACTTTATGCTTTTAAGTAGTTGTAGACAATTTTGAGGCAATATTTCGCCATATATTCCTGTAATGTATCATAACATACAGTTGTATAGTTTCAGCAGTTAATGAAATTGAACCCCAAGGATGAATGCCATTCCTATAGTCAATACTAACAAAAACTGTATCTTCAGTGAATCAACAGATACATATTTTAGTAATTATGCTAGTAAAATAAAGGCTTCATCTTTCACTTCCTAAATGCCAAGCCATACGGAAAAAGTATTTGGAACATAAGAGGGTGTGGTGGTTGGAATGAGAATGGCCTCCATAGGCTCATATATTTGAATGCTTCGTCATCAGGGAGGGTACTACTTCAGAAGGATTGGGAGGTGTGGCTTTGTTGTAAGAAGTCTGTCACTGGGGGTGGTTTCAAGGGTCCAAGCCAGGCTCAGGGTCTCTCTCTCTCTCTTCCTGCTGCCTGTGGATCCAGATGTAGAGTTCTCAGCTATTCCTCTAGGACCATGTCTACTTGTGTGTTGCCTTGCTTTTTGCATGGAACACAATGGACTAAACCTCTGATATGGTAAACAAGCCCCAATTAAATGCTTTCCTTTATAGGAGTTGCTGTGGTCATGATGTTGCTTCATAGCAATAGAACACTGACTGAGACAAAGGGTCTTGTAAAAAAGATTTGTGGAATGCTATAAGGTTCATACTGTATCTTAGACCAGATTGCCATACTTATAATGGGGCAAAGATGGTTCCAGATATTGATTGTGGAGAGCTTTTTGAGAGTATCAGGTAGAAACTGAGTATCTCTAAGTTTATATGTGAGTGAGGGTTCTGGTGAAGGTCTTGTTACTGCCAATTAAGGATTCAAACTATCTTCATCTCTATTGGTCTGAATAGTGAAACACCAAAAAATGTCTGTGTCCTAATCTTTAGAACCTGTAACTATCAGATATATACATATGATGAAGTAAAGGGTCCCGAGGGCATGGGATCGTATGAGCAGACCTAGTTGTGATTACATGTATCTTACAACTGAGAGGCAGAAGAAAATTTTCTTAAAAGAACAAGGCAAAGTCATGTGACCATAGAAATAACAGCCACAAGCCCAGAACTGCCTGAATCCACCCGATTCTGACTTGTGATTTCTGGCATTCAAAACCGTGAGAGAACATTTCGGTTATTTTCAGTCACCAAATCAGAAGTGATTCTCTATAGTAGTTACTAGTACATGATTGACCACCCAGCAGAGGTGTTCTTTTAAATATTTGAAGGTGGTATTTTCTACTTCTGCTGGAGTCTTTCAGCAGTTCACCATTGTCTCTGGTGCTACTGCTTCCACTTGGCACTTCCGAGCTTAAAGAACAGATGGGACACCTGATGGACAGAGTCTACAACCTGGGAGCTTGAGAGTGTGGCCTTCAGATACAGGAATGTTGGACTGGCATGAACAGAAAGCATCTTTTACTCACATTGACACAAGGCAATCAGGAAGTTCATTGAGTAGCTAGAAGTGTATGCTGAACATGTATAAGAGGTAGAGAAGACAGATGGGTGCTGTAGAGAAGAGAAATGGAATACCACATAGTCGACACAACTTGCTCTGTAATTTCCACAAGCTTTGACACTTTTAATTGACTCATGAATGTTTGGGTGTTGTTTTTCCACAGGCACAGTGGCTACACCTGAATCTACTGCTATTTCAACCAATAACGGTGACTCTGCAGTTACTGGCCAGCTTCTCAAGAAGTGGCCCTGCAGGACCTCTACATTCAGCAGGATCTGCCTCCTGCCACTGCCACCAAATGTTGACTTAACTAAATCTCTATCATTCTATTTACCAGTGAAAACTCCAGAGTCAGAGACTAGGGTGAAAACCTGCAAGCCAGAGAGATTGAGGAACAACCAGCCCATCTTCTCTCTTTGTCAGCATCTTAGAAAAGAGCATCTCTTCCACTGCTCCAAACCAAAAAGAACCACCAAACTCAACAGTCCTCCCTCCTACTTCCTATGTGTCTCTCTTTCCATTTTTCAGATGCCCTCTGAGTCTCTATGATTACTTTCTGTCAACGAGTTGCTGGCTCTACCTCCTGACCCAAGGTTGATTTTATTTAATTAATGCAAACACAAACTCGGGCGGGGTTCACAGTGTGATCATAAATCACACAACACTTGGGGACTCTCATATCACTGTCTCCTTTCAAAACTCTCCATAGAGTCTCATAGTTATACTAGGACAGAAAAAAACACCCGTTTTACATACAACTGGGGGAATTGGTACATGGGCATTTGCTATTATGTGATTATGTCTTATGTAATATCATAAATAATCATATATATTTTCTGATTGTGTAATATATTTTTAAATGTTCTCTACTTGGCCAGAGTCACAATTGAAAATGACAGCAATTACTATTCTTCTCGGAAAAACAACTCATGTCCTCAAATAGGTTGTTTTCTATGCAGCACACTCTTGCCAACAAGTACAATGGGTTATAATGAATAAAAATATCCTGCACCCTCTACCATGCAGATCCCAGAGGTAGAGTGACACTTCAACTCCAATTTGTGATGTTGGAAGGTCTCCTTGGTCCACTCCTATAGTTATTAGGATGCTATCCCAGATTAGCTTCAAGAGAGTACAATGTGAAACCAACACATGAGTTATCAACCTGACTTACGTACCTATGCAAGCTAATTTCCATGGGGGAAACTGAAGCATGTTGTCATGCTGCTTGCAGAAGCACATTCTGGACGTAGACATGATGAAATATGACTTTACCATCATACTTTAAGTGTGAAAGACCGCTAACTTAAACAGTAGCATAGAGTTTGTCAATATATAACTGCTTCTTCTGATCAGTACTGACAACTGGCTAGGTTTTAGTTTCATTTCCTGTTGCTGTGATAAAATACCACGAATAAATGCAACTTAAGGGAGAAAGGGTTTATTTGACTCAAAATTTCATGTTATATTCCATCATTGTGAGGTAATCAAGGTAATAGGGACTTGACACACTTAGCCACATTATATCCACAGTCAAGAGCAGTGAGCAATGAATTAATGCATGCATGCATGCGTCCCAACCACAATTAATATGGTTCTTTCCTATCACTCACTTTGAATATAGGACACAGAGAAATCAACCTTGCCCCAATTTCATACAGGAAATCTTTCCTTGCTGGCTAGCTTACATGTTGCTAGAAGGTACTAGACAGGCTGTAGGGGAGAAAAGACATTGATGGTGTTATCTAACACTAGACCATATATTCTACAATTCAAACCAGCCTGGCAAAAGTATATGCTTATGAAACAGTGGCATGACACAGGAGGGATTTTCTAATTCATCTGGTGACTGTCAGACTTCATAGTCTCACAACACTGGACTTGCTGAGTTCTGGTGGAATCTACTCTCAGCACAAAAGAGCCCCTCCCCTACCATAAGCTTTGCCTCAGAAAATCTCAGTGTCGCAGGTCACTCCCTTCAGGCATGTCCTTTTAGATGCTGCCCTCTCCATCTTTCTGCAATGTCATTTAAGAGTATTTTGACTTTTAAGTTTCCTGTTCCTCATCTTTCAACTCCTCTTTATCATTCATTCTCTATTCATATTTCCTGTATCTTGCTATTCTTCTCTGAAGTCCTTCTCCCTGCAATGCCTGCAAGCTTTCCTGATTTCTATGGTCATCCCATTGTTGTGTACTCATATCTGAAGATCTAGAGCTAGGAACTGCAGATGAGAGGGAACAGGAAGTGTCTGTCTTTCTGGACCTGACTAACTTGACTCATATTTTTTTTTTTCCATTTCCATTCGTTCACATGCAAATTTCACTTTCTTTTACAGCTTAATAGTATTACCCTGTCTATATGTACCACATTTTCATTATCCATTTATGAATTGAAGGACAGTTAGGTTGTTTCCATTCCTAGGTATTGCCAATAGAGTAGCAGTGAACATGACTGAGCAAGGATGTCAAGGTATATCTCTGGGCTGCATCAAGGCATTTATCATTATTCTTCTGCAGATATATCTTTTATCATTTTCATGTATCTTCTGCAGGTAACTTGAAAAGTACACATTCATTGAATTTTTAATTTAAATGACTGATTCATAGTTTCAAAGCATTGTACTTTCCCCCAGTATTTGTTCATCCTTTAAGAGCATCTAAAACATCCTTTTCGGTCAAGGTTTTCTTAACTTCCATTCTGTACTGCCACACACCATGTACATAGCAATTTTTATTCTATGTATTTATTATTGTTTGTTGTCCATTTTCTTTATTAAATTATGAACACTCCAATGATACTACATGTCTTGTTCAACTTTACCCGTCTTGGTATTACCTTTCTCTCTTAACCCCAAGTATATTTCAGGCAGTCCACGTATTTCTTCATGTTAAGTAAAAAATGATTTCCCTTTATATTTGCACAATATTAAGTGCAGAGTACAATTTAGTAACCAATTGCACTCCGTACTTCTTTTTACTCTGACACATTTTATAGAGATAAATCTCCAGCGTGAAATGTTTGAAAATGAAATTGGAAATTGAACCGTATCTTTGCATTTTCTAGGTTGCTAGATCTCTACTTTTGATAAATAGTCCATTGTGCTCATCAGTATTTCATCTGATCCTTGATGAGATACAAAATAATCTTTAAGCAAATACTTCACGCAAGATGGAATTTATTTTATTTAGCTAAACATTGTTAAGAATTCCTTTATAAACTTGAGAACTTATAATATAAGTAATAATTACAAATTGTAGCTTCAAAACTTCTTAGATTACCAGGTAATATATATCAGTAAAAACGGGCTGTGCTCACTCTTTGCTTATCAGAACTGACTTGAATATTGTATTACAACGATTGATATATTGGGGACACTGAGATTCTATTCAGTAGGTAGGAATCTCTAGATTTACATCATATACTTCTTACTTACTAAAAATAGGTTTGGAGGTCTGGAGAGATGGCTAAGTAGCTAAGAGTATATATTGCTCTTTCAGAGGACCTGAGTTTGGTTCCCAGAATGCACACTGGGCAGCTCACCACTGCCTATAACTCCAGCTTTAGTGAACCCAACCTTGGCAACTGAACACACACACACACACACACACACACACACACACACACACACACGTAGAGAGAAAAAATAAAAATAATAACAAATCTTTAAAAAATTCAAAAGCTAAAGATAAAATTATTTTGTTGTTGTTCACTGTTTATCTTTTTGAGGGCAGCTGATATCACCTGGATGACATCAAGTTAAGGATGAGAAATGTACTTGTATTCAGAGTATCTTCTCTGTTTGTCTGAAAATTCTTTTCTGAATTCAATACTAAACATGATATTACTAGGAGGAAGTGTCCTGTGCAGTTTTAGAGAATTGGAACAGGCAGGTGCTGCTGAAAGATTATATGCAACCAATGTGTGTAAAATGTGAGACATGCATGCATTTTACACAGTCATTTGAACAAAGAATCACTGAGTGTGTAGTAGAGGATAATTCAGTAAATTTACATGAACAACGTAAGTATAAGTAACAGATAACAGTTAAACTGGCTTCAAAGTAGGAATCATAGCATTCGTTCTTGGACACCAGGCTAAATGTTGACTCACAAAAAAAAAATTAGATCTCTGAGTGGCTGTTTTCATGTAAGCTGTCCCTCCAAGAGTATGGAAAATGGGAGTTGTTTCTTTCTTACAGTTTAATGATGTAACCACAGAAATGAGCTTCTGTGTAAAGGGTCTTTTCCACTGAGCAAAGAGAATTCAGGCAATGAGCTCACTGCTGCTGTGGCTGCTTGTCAAACTTCACTGAGATGAGTGTGGCCTCTTATCAAAATGAAGGAGAGATGAATTTCTGAGCCCACTGCTCATTTCCTTCCTTTGGAACTGTTGCTGGTTTTCTTGGTGCTATAAACGATGCTGAAAGAATGCAGACTAGATGCTAATGAATTTTATGCTACACAATCACAGAAGAGCAATACTTCCCACTGTCATCCTGTTTATGGAGGGCTTTTTAAAAAGCGTATTAACACAGGAAAGTCTATAGAATTCACAATGCTTGATGAAGCCTGGCAGGAGGAGGTTGTCTTTCAGAGTAGGGCAGGCTCCAATTTCTGTATCTGTGTTTCAGCCGAGAGGGGGATTGTACACAAGGGAAGACTAGTGCTAGACCAGGTTTAGCATTATTTACTTAAGCATAAGCTACTGACCAGAGCTCAAATGACTTACTGCTCAGTGCAAAGATACAGTTACAGCTTTCACTCAGTCTTGCTGAAGAGGGAGGTGCCTCTTAGTTACCCAAAGGAATAAAATCTCAGCTTTAAGCATCTGGACACAAAAAGGGGTTTAAACCTCAAATATCTGGAGTTAAAGTCTGTGTTCAGTGTGATACCACACCCCTGTGCATTTCGTATGGAGCCAATATCCCAGTTTTTTGTGATGTTATCTTAGAAACAGAAACTAAGAATGTCTCATGTATATTATTATCATTTTAACCAATACACTAGAAAAAAATTATTTGGTGACTATATGAGGACTAAGAGAATAGTTATTTAAACTTAATGGGGTTTCTTTGTAAATGGTGTATTTGATTAGTATAGTAGAAGAGGCTGAAATTAAAATAACCCCATAAAATATCAGTTTGATCCATTATTCAATTTCATTTCATTTATTTTTTTCCCTGTTTAGATTAGTGATACATAAAGAAAATTAGGCATGAGATATATGCAAGGAAATCAAAACAGGAAGAAAATGGTCCTGTCTTTGAGAAACTGTACTTTAACTGGAAAGAGTAAACAGAATGATTTTTCTTCATTTGGAAAATATGGCAAGGATGAGCAGGTGACTCATAAGGAGGGAAAGTGGGTGCTGTACTGACCAATTCACCGACAGTATTTGGCTTTCAATATTTCAATTTATGAAGCAAACCACAGATGACTTTAAATGACAACTGATATTTTGAATTATTAAGTTATTAACATTTCACTATTTTTAAAGTACTTAATACTTCTAGAACAAAGATCAATAATGTCTTTCTTTTTTAGATTAATTTTGGTATTATCAATACAAGGGCAAAACCTTCAATAAAGTTGTACATGAATATGCTACCAGAGTGCAAGGGACTTGAGAATACTCCCTGTAAAAGCCTTCATTTTGGTGAAATATATGCACTGGTCTACATTCCTTCCTTTCCTAAGTTAATAGATTGAAAATAATATCTAAGAAACTATTCATTTGGACATTTATGCACCTGTTTTCCAGAGTGTCCTTTAAAAAGCAGAAAACAAGACACAGTCACATATGTATACATGTGACAGTGCTTGCAAAATTGATTGGATATCTCTGGTTATCTTTGCAAGGAATGGCAGAAGCTTAGGAACAATTATAACAACTAACTTTTATTTGATTTGCCAAATATAAATAGACTGGATATTGTAACTGTAATTCTTGTTTGATGACTGTTTTGTTATATGTAATTTTGCTGTGTTGGAGTTGAAACCTTCTGTTTTGAAAACAAAGAAAGGAGGAAGTGCTGTGGATATTGCCCTGTATGCTGTGAATGTGTTGCTCTGATTGGTTGATAAATAAAATGCTGATTGGTCAGTAGCCAAGCAGGATGTATTGGCAGGATAAAGAGACAAGGAGAATTCTGGGAAGAGGAAGGCTGGGTCAGGAGATTCCGGTCTGCCATCTAGTAGCATGTAATGGCACACAGGTAAAGCCATGGAACACATGACAACATATAGATCGACAGAAACGGGCTGAGCTAGTCAGCGGTAGGCCTGAACTAATGGCCAAGCAGTTTTAATTAATATAAGCCTGGGTGTATTTACTTGGGTCTGAGCCGGACAGGACCAGGAAAACTTTCAGCTACATTTGTTTTTGATTTTGATGCTGAAGATTGAATCCAGTCCTAGGAAAATACTGTTGTGAGATGATAACCATGGAGGTCAGATCCCTTTCTGTCCAGATTATTGGTCTTGTGGACAAAAGAATAAAAGAAATATTTATAGAATGATATAGCAGGCCAGCCACCAGAAAGTTTTATCAAACAAATGAAAGCACACATTGAGTAGGAGTTCAGGCAGCCCAGTGCAGGCAGGGAGGACCACACTGGGGTGAGCTGCGGCAACCTCTTTGTGGGTTAGGAATGAGAACTGAGTGGATGTTTGGTTGTTTTTAACTTTTATTTTAAATTAGGTTCCGAGGCTATCCTGAGGTCTCATTAACAGAAATAATACCCTGATGACAGCTGTAGTCAAGAATCTGTCTCTTGGGACCAATATATGGGACCAATTTTCCTTTAAATTCTTTCTTATTGGTTAAATGCCACCAGAGGAATTCTATCTGTTTGTAGATTTGCAAGGCCTGTGTTTATTTTGGTAGTGTTGTGGCTGGTTGTGGCTTTAAGGATTCAGGAAAAAAATGGCTCCTCCTTACTGATTGGATAGGAGGAACAGGATACTCAAATGGTTTGCCTCAATATGGTCAAAAAAGGGAAAGGGGATATAAGCAAGATAATATAGAGCCTATTCTTAGCTCCCTGTGCACAAACCCTTTCTTATTGGCACCGAGTGATAGCTGTGCTTATTTCTAAGAGCAAGATGGCAAGCTGTCTAGGATTAGTAATAGTAGGCAATGGGATTGAATAACTGAGAAAATTTTCAGCAACTTAAAGAATTAAGTTGCTTTTAAACATGTAATGACTAAAGGCATAGAAAAAATTTCCAAAACTTAAAGAAGAAAATTTAGATTTTTATGGTTTTATTATTTTATAATAAGGAACTACTTTTAAATACCATGGAAGAAGGAAGCAGTTGTCATTTGCTCTTATTATATCCTCTAATGTATATATTAGACCATTGGCTTTTATGGATGAAGCTCTGGAAATGGAGACATATTTTATTTAGAGAGGTAGAATTTTAGGATTAAGAAAAATGGCCTCTCGATATTGAAAAACAACAGTGAAAATGGTAAAATGTAAAGTCTACATTATAATTTTAATCCATCATTTTTCTCTAATAACCACCTATGTACTATTCATTTTTTTCTCTAGAAAATTAATTTTGATTATTCACGGACTACCTTTTATCATTTGGGGTTATTTGTTCTGAAAAATTTGTTGAAAATGCTTTGAAGTCGGCTCCCACTGACATATGAAGCATCTGCCTTGAAATGTAAAAACCCATCATTTTGGTTAAGTAAAGCTCAGTATACATCCAAGTGGCTCATTGCAAATAATGTGAAGTTTTAACTTTTTATATTTAACGTCATCATGCCTTAAGTAATGTTTCGATTATGAAACTTAAAGCTTCCTCCTATGTTTGGTTTAAAAAAATCTAAAGTTTAGTTTTGAACGTTTAAGTCATGAACTCATATGAACGGATTTTGTGTGTGGGAGACTGTCGCCATTACTTGGATAGAATCTTAATCTTGGGAGTTCTGAGATGCTAGTCCTTCACACATTGCCTCTATTTGTGTGTGAAGCTGTTTACAAGCTCCGTCAGTCAGTCCCACCGAGCCCTGGTTATTCTCCAACTTCACATCACGTCGTCTCGATTTGTCTTAGCCTGAGAAAAGAAAGGCATTTGGCTTTCAAAAATTCTGGTGAGTAGAAAGTGTGACTGGCCCATGACTGTCACCTTGGCAAGAGCCTCTTGGCTGTGCAGCAGTGCAGTTGAGAAGTGTTAAATGAACCAGCTATAAGCAGGAGGCCCAAACACCTGGGTGCCTTTGCTTTACAGACCCTATCATGAGAACTAACCCAGAAGTGCCTGCTCCCACAAACCAGCATGAATCCCCATGCAGCTGCAAACATCATGACCTAAGATTACCTTCTGCCTCACCTCACTTGGAAGTTTTGCCACCACACTGGAGGTACGTGTCTAGCAAATGAAACTTTGGGGAACATATCACACCAAACTATAGTATAACACATCCAGCAGCACACGGTCTGCTAAGTTCTTTTTCTTCATTGGTGCCTTGGGTATACTTCCTCTTTGATCTTCTATAAACATTTTAGAATAGCTTGTTAAATTTTCAACCAAATCCTATGGTGATTTTGACTGGGAATGCAGTGATTATCAATAGGGAGAGGATGAGGGTTTAAAGTAAGTGCTGGTGTTTCTACTAGTTTATCATCTGGATGGTCCTTTAATAATTGTACATTGTTCTCTATATGGGTTTTGAAATGAAAGAACTCTCCCCAGGAACCTTATAATATTTCCTGTTGCATAAATATAGTATTTTACAAGCTTTTTCTGCTAATTGTTTATTGACAGGACATAAAAAAAACACAATAATTTTTTTTCCATATTAACCTTAAAACCTTCAATCTAGGTATGATTTCATCAGTTCCTTTGAATTTTAGGTAGGTCATTTGAGTCTTTTCAATTAGAACATCTTTAAATAATGAAAAATTTTAGGTTCCTTTTATTTTTATTTATTTTTCATCCTTTTTTTCTGATTTTAAACTGTGAGTTAGGTATTCCATTGAATATTTAATTGAAGAAATCGAATCATTATTATATTTATCTTGCTTTCAAAGAAATACAACACCTCATCAATAATACTTTCTATAGACTATTAGGACAGCTGTGCTTCAGCAGGTCTAAGTAAGTTGACTTCTTGAACTTTGGTAAGAGATTTTATCTTGAACCAAGGTCTACCTTCTCTCTTTTTTCTGCACCAGCTGAAATAGTAATATTTCCCTCCGATTACTATAATTTTTGTTAAGATCAATATTCTTGTTTCTCAAGGATAAGTATAAACTGTATCTTATATATTTTAATAGTTGAAAATGTGGGATCTTTTATGGAATGCACTGAAGATTAGTGGTGTTAGCTCTTTCAAGGCCTGGCAAAATTCAGAGGCTGGATTTTACAATTTATTGGAGTATATTCAAAATACCCCCTCGTGTTGCTCTGAGTTTCCATGATATCTGACCTTTTGCTATCCTGTCTCTCACTCTTGCCATCCTGTCTCTTACTTGGTCAGTTTTGCTATGACTTGTCGATCACATTTACTCTTCAAAATGTCATTTTTTTTTGTCTTGTGATTCAGTGAATTGCTCTTCCAGCTAGCTTTTCATTAATTTCTGCTCTTTGTTATTCTCTTCTACTAATCTTGGAATGTCCTTATTTTTTGAAGACCTTGAAATCCATCATTAGGATATTTATTAGAGATTCTCTGAAAGTAGGCATTCATACCTATAAACTTCCATCTCAGAATACTTTCAATTGTAGCTAGAGTTTTTCTGCCTGGCCCACAGTCAGGACAAATCTCTGTCACCTGCCAGTCCCACAGCCGCTCAGACGGCTGTGTTCTGGCCTTTGTGTTATATGAATGCCAGTAATCTAAATTTAGGTCTTCATGATTATAAACTCTTTCTGACTAATTCAACTCTCAACTACAACTGGTTTATTTTTATTTCATGTTGTGTAACATAGGCTTTTTAATATTTATAATATTTATATTATGGGTCATGAAAGGACTTCTGAAATGGTTGTCCTCTGAAATGATTGCTGATAGATATTACCCAGTTGCCATCTTGCTTAAGGCATTGGTTAATTTTTGTTAAGTTGACAGAAACTAGACTCACTTTGAAAGAGGGAAATCTGAGTAATTGTCTCCATCAGATTGGCTTATGAGAATATCTGTGGGGAATGTTTTGATTAATACTTACTGTTGGAGGGTCCAGCCCACTACTGGTGGTGCCATCCCTAGGCAGTTGTGCCTCAGTAGTATAAGAAGCAGGTCAAGCAAATCATGGAACAAAAACTGGTAAGTACTATTCCTCAGTGGTCTCACGTCAGTTCCTGCCTCCAGGTTCCCACTGGAGTTCTTATCTTGGTTTCTCTTGATGAAGGGCTGTAAACTATTAGCCAAATATACCCCTTTCTTTCCTACTTGTTTTTGGTCATGTTTATCTACCGCAACAGAAGCAAAACTAGAAGACTTTGTCTGTAATAGCTCTTTTCTCTTGTTTGTTTTTCTTTGCTTGGCTTAGTTTTTGCTGCTTCAGCACTAGCTCTTTTTATGCACAGTTCAGAGATTTATTTTGCATTCTACCTTAAGGAGGGTTTTTTTTCCTCTTTCTGTTTTCATTCTTATTAATTAGGTAGACAGCTCGTGGCTACTCCTGGATTTTCTTCTTAAAAGGAGATTAATAGCAGCAATTATTTTTCCTTTTTTTGGGGGGAAGACTTTTTGAAGTATCAAACATTGTATCTCAGATTTTTTGCCATTATAATGAGTACCTGAAGTAACTATCTCATGAAGAGGAAAGGCTCATGTGGGTACAAATTTTGAGGTTCCAAGGATTGGCATCTGTACCAGCTACATTCTGATGAGGGTGACCGATAGTGGCATGTTGGACAGAAATCTATGTAGCTGCAAAAAATCATATTGATGACTTGGGTAGAGGAAGGAAGAGAATGAGTAGGCTTCACATTTCTTTTTGAGAACATGTTATACATGACCTATGAGTGTACAATAGGATTCCACCTATATAGGTCTATAGATGTTCTATATTGCAGCATCTGGGAGGCCAAGCCTTTACCATAGACACCGTGAGAAGACACATAATTTAGGCACATCTGAACTGTATACAATGAGTAGCTTCAGTTTGAAGTTAGGTGCTGCCTTCTCCAGCGACTAGCTTCATTTGGATAATGCCGTTATTAAGCTCTGTGTGTCACACCTTCAGCCACTCTCCAGGTACCTGTAGGCAACTGTAGCCCAGTTCTAAGCTATAAAGTCAGGTAAGTTTTCCTTTCTTGCTTTGTCATTTTTTATTATCTCATATCTATACCTAGTTTGGGCTGAAGCAAGCAGGTCTATAAATTTAGATGCGTATACTACATAATATTTTTCTACTCACAAAAATATTTTCATTTTCACAAAATAACTTTTCCTCACATCCTGGACTGTATATAAATAAAATATTTTATAACAAATGTATTTATTTATTTTTCTATTTTTTAAATATTTTTTTAAGACCAAAGTTTTACTTCATAATCCAGGCTGGCCACAAACTCATGATAGTCCTCCATTGTTAGCATCCTCCACACTAAAATTATAGGTGTGAGCCACCACTTCCAACTTAGAACTTGCTGTTTTCTGTTTTCAGTAGCAAGTTCAAACTGCATGCACTTTCAGAATTTGAAAATGTTCTTCTTCAAGAACTCATCACTAGCAGTATCTCATTACACAGCTCTGGTTAACCTGCTAGAGTTGTCTAAATGCTGCAATTTCATACAGTAAATGCAGCATAGATTCTATTGTTACCACAAGAAGTGTTGTTTCTCAATGCTAATAGGATTGAGGAAACAAAATTCCATTTTCTTTCTAAAAATTTTTAAAGTGAATAGGGAATTAGTGAACTTGCTATATAATTCAGTGTTACTCACGCACAAGACAGAAATTACTGAGTTCCTGGATATTCCCTGATCCTTCTTGGCATCATGGCTGATCTTTTTTAGTGAAGCTTTCCAGTTTCTATCTCAGTCACAATCTAGCTACAGAACTCTCACTGACAATCTCCCAGCAATCGATGAGGATGACATCGCTGAAATTCTGTACGTGATTTCAGTCCTAAAACCTGCCTGTTATCTTTTTCTTTATTGCTGATAGGTATCTAATAAAGACATTCAAATTTAGATGTAGGAAAGTGTTAATATCTCATATGGTTTCATTTTAGATTTTTCCATCTTTCTTACAAGCCCTGGGATATAGGATATGTTTCCTCCTGGAATAAATTGTGTTTGGGTGGTAATAGCTATCAAGTGAAAGAGAAAGGAATGGATTAGAAGTGGCTTGGCTATGTCAGTTTAGCACGAAAGCCTTCAAGGAATATTTGCAAATTATGTTCTACAGGCAATGAGTAGGTGTTACCAGACAGAGGAAATAAGTTTTTATGAGAAAATCATTTCCCAATAAAATAAAACTTTGGATTTAATCAAGCTAAGACTGTTTTTTTCCTGACAAGCATTCTCACAAGGAATAAGTGGTACACATTAAAAATCAGTTTGGGAAATTTTCTCTAGTTCATTTCACCAAGAATAACTAAAGACTCTGAACTTTATATATATAATGTGAACATAAGAAGACCCTAAAAGTTGAAAGAGGAAAACAGTCTGGAGACTAAGACATGACAGAGTTTTAATTTTGCCTCAGATATGTGAGGTTTTGAGCTGAAATGCCAGCAGCTTGGAATACCATGGAGAGAGACATATCAAAGGAGAACGCAAACAAGTCATTGCCTCTTCTTAATTACATCTCTTTCCTCAATAAATTCTATACTGCAGACGTTAAGTCACCTAGAACAGTATTTTCCTTTTGCTATTGTTATGCATCTGCACAGCATCTGTGGTTTCAAACAACAGAGATTGACTTTCTATCAGCCCAGGAG
>CABHPQ010138639.1:37233-58730 GCA_902168405.1 Peromyscus aztecus | reverse complement strand
TATCAATCATCAGTCAAGAAGATGCACCACAGGCTTGCATACAAGCCACTCTGGTAAGGGCATTTTCTCAATTGAACTTCCCTCTTTCCAAATAACCCTGGCTTGTACAGAGTTGAAATAAAACTAGCTAGCTCAACTTCTGACCTACAGATTGTAAGATAACAAATGTGTATTGCTCCATGCCACAAATACTTTTAGTAGTTTGTTACAACAGCAATAGGAAATTCTTACACCTATAGTTTATGAAAATACAAGCCTTACATAGGCTTAAAATGTAAGTGGGGATGGGGGTAGGGAGACAGAGGAGTGGGGTGGTTAACCTAAGCTAAGGATATATGAAGAAGCCTTACAGAAGTGTAGTAGTTTGTAAGCTAATTAAAAATATAATATATAGCCTGACAGTGGTGGAGCACACCTTTAATCCCAGCACTCAGGAGGCAGAAGCTGGAGGATCTCTGAGTTTGAGGCCAGCTTGGTCTACAGAGTAAGTTCCAGGATAGCCAGGGCTACACAGAGAAACTTTTCTGTCTTGAATATATATATATATATATATATATATATATATGTATATATGTATATATATACATATATAACAGAAGTACTTTGCATGTACAGAGAGTACTGCTCCCAGAAGATGTGTCATTAAACAAAAACCAAGTTTCATGCATTAGCTATTGGTCAAGAGGTGCCAGGGTTACCCAAAATAATGCAGGCTATTGTAATTGCTCATGGTTTCACACCATGACTAGATGGTAAGACTACTGCTGCACACATTACTCACTTGGATGGAGGACATAGAGGAATCAACTTGAGTGATCATCAAACTCTCTCCCTGCTACCTAGCTTACACAACGCCAGGCACCAATGGTCTTCCCCAGTGCTGGGGTCTGCATGCTGCAATACTGATCTGCCAGACTAGATGCACCCTTTAGTGCAATAGTGGAGAACATCAGTTATGGAGAGAACCAAACACTTTCTGAGAGCATCAGAGTCCTAGTTCACAGGAAGGAGTTCGTGCCTGACACTGTTAACCTTGTCAAGATCTCTTGGGGCTCTAGGGGCAACCTACTGTTGTTCTGTTAAATAGTCATGCTGTCAAATTGCCTTCTGGATACATCTGTTTGTATTGATAGATTTGTGTTGCCCTCGACTCTAATCAGAAATGTCTCTTTTCCCAATGAATAAAAGGTTAATGGAGAGACTCATCAAAGGGTCAAGTACAAACAACCATAAGTGCTCAGCTGTGGATGAACCACCTGTATTGATCTCCCCAACCCAAGGCTCAGGGAACGTTGTAGTGAAGTACTCAGAAACTGTAAGAGCTGACAGAAAAGGATGGGGACTGTGGAATGTTGGGTTCTGGACATGATGTGGCTACTGCACACATTCACTCACAGCAACTGTGATTATCTGCAAAGACCTGGATGAGAACAAGCTGGTCAGAATTCCTACATGAAGGGTGGGGTGGGGCTTGAGGCCACATCCTTGGAGAGGAGGAGAGTGGATGGTTGCTAAGAGGGGAAGGGAGGGTCACTCTCCTTGGGGGCATGGCTGTTGGCAGGTTGGCCATGCCTCAGTGAATGCCTCAGACCCATGGGCAGCATTTGGTTTCTGGGGATGATCAATAAACTGGAGGAAGGAAGTTGGGAGGGAGTCGGGGTGGGGGATTTTAGGAGGAGCTGGAAGGAGGTAATGATGGAAGAATATAATCAAAACACATTGTATGAAATAAGCAAATCTACCACATCAGCTAACTAGAGAGTAGAACTATTGAAATATATGTTTCTGATCTTTTTATACACAGGTGACCATTTTTAAAGATTTGTATTATTTTTAAAATTCTGTGTGTGCCCACTCGAGTGCAGGTGCCCACAGAGGCCAGAGGAATGGGATATCTCTGAAGCTGGAGTTACATGTAGGTTACTGTGACTCTTCCAATGTGGATGCTGGGAACTGAACTCAGGTCCTCTGGAAGAGAAGCAAGACCTCTTAATTGCCAAGGCTCTCCACTCCTGTGATCTTTCTTTAGAAATAAAGTTAAGATCGTAATGTTGTAAACTTCCTGTCCATATCTGTTTTCCATTGCTGCTGTGAGGTAATAATAAAAGCTGCATAATCTGAAAGGAGCTAATTCTGACCAACAGCCCTGGAGGTACAAGCACCCAGTGCCTGCATCCTCTCAGGGGCATGTGTTGCACATGTGTGGGGAGAAGCAGGAGACATGTGGGCATATGTGGAAGAGATTGCCAGTAAGAAATGAAGCAGCAGAAAGCCCAAATGCTTGTTTAAGAATCCATTCCCATAATAATTAACTCCCATTCACATGAAGTTCACGTATCCCTCTGTGAGGACGGAACTCTTGTGATCTGACTCATAAGGTCCTACCCCACCCCCACACTGCTCTGTTGGTAATGACTTGGTGGGACAAACCACATCCAGATCCTAGCTCTGCCTGATTTCTTTCACTAGTCGTCTTCTCTGGTGATAAATTTTCATCATATGTGATATTCAGACCATACTCAGATTTCCCTGGGTACCGGGAGTCAGGTCAGGAATATGCATTATGCGTTATATGTTGCTTAGGTATTTTAATATCTAAAACAGTGCATTCGTTTTCCGGTTGAGTATCTGTCTGATTGCTTCTCCATATTGCCCACCTCTGCTTGTTCTCATCTCATGTATTTCCTATAAATTAGAAGTTAGGTCTAGGAACCTGGGTAATTACCAAAGATGTGTATTCTAAAATACATCTTGGGTGCAGTGGTGTGTTTCATTTGGCATTATGAAAGAAGGCACATGCCAGACAGTGCCACCATGACTGAAGACCACTCTGCATGACTCCACTGACATCAGGTCTAAGACCACATGCCAGGTTGTGGAGATCAGAACAGTAACCTGCCTGGAGATAGTGGGATTTGACAGAACTAGACTCTACAGGAGTTTCTGGATGATGGCTGTACTCTGGATCTTTCTGTCTGGGGTACAGAATGACCTTCCAAGCTTCCTGCTGCACAGTGAGATTACCTCCTGTGTAAACAGAACATTCTCTGTGTGGCACTACTTACGTGCCATACAGATGTCCGAGTTCTCTTCATTCATTCATCTAATGGTCAATCCCATCTCACAATCTTGCCTGGAATGATACTGATTAGAAACTGTAAAAATAGCGATTCATCCAATGTGTCCCTTCCTTTTTAAACTTGTTAGCTGCTGTTCCTTGAGGAGGTCAGGGTTGGGAAGCTTTCCCCAATTAACTAAAGTATTTGCTTCCCTGAAAAACAGTTTGTACTGAGGAAACAGGAAATGCTCTACCCTTTAATCATCAACTTTCAAAGAGAGAAATTTGTTAATAATTTCAGTGATGACAATTGATAGCTTTTTCTGTCTCACTCAATCTCTTTATTTACTCATTTACTTAAGGGGGAGGCACATGTCCATGCCATAGCATCAGTGTGGAGATGAGGAGACAGCCTGTGGGAGACGATTCCTTTCTTCCCCGTGTGGGTCCCAAGGGCCTAACATATCCTGTCAGGCTTGGTTGCCGGTGACAATGAGCCATCTCAGCAGCTGGCTGGCTGTCTCCTTCTGAGAAACACGAGCGCAGAGATTTTCCACAAATCCAGTGTGTTTCTGTGTTATATTATCAGTTTGTTAGGTGTATGCTGAATTTGTTTTGCAGTTCTGGGATAGTTTTTGTTGTAATTTTTAATTAAGTTGTATCAGTTCCATATCAAAATTAAATGAAAAATCTTCACAGAGAACCTTATTTTTGACACCTCTCCCTAATCTACATTGCCCTTTCTTATTTTGTCAACATCTTATGAGGTATTCACCCACACACAGACACATGCACACACAGACACAGACACACACACACACACACACACACACACACAGGTATGCACACATATGTAAGAAAGGGTTATATGTGTAAGTGTGTAGGCCTTTGCCCTGATTTCATTCACCTCTTTCTTTTGGACCCTTTGATTTTCTTGCTTCTCTTATTCACCTAGTGGTGCTTTCTTGAGACTTCTCTACATCAGCATATGCAAAACATTTTCATTCCCTTTCTGGAGCGTATTAGAAGTCCATAGTGTAGATACACTGCCATTTGCTTATTCAACCAGTTCCCTGTTACCATAGACTTGGAATTTTTATTATTATATATAACAAACTTGGATATTTAGCATCTTGTACTTTGGCAGCTATAAATATCAGTAGTATTTTAGAGGTAGAATTGCTGGGTCAAAGAGTTACTGCGTCTGTAATTTTCTTTATACTTCTAGATTATTTGTCAAGACCTCAAATTCAAAGCCACTGGGTCAGAGGTCTCTAAAAAGTCTTGTTCTCATTGAACAGATGATTACACTAAAAACTGAAGTCTTAGGCTCGGAGTGTGGCACAGTGACAGTGCTTGTCAAACAGACGAGAGGTGACCAGTCCCGTCCTTAGCACTGCCAAGGCCACACTAGAGCAGGAGATGCTTAAAACATGAAGGCAAGAATATGGAGCAAGTGGCGTGCTCACATGTTGTTGATGGGAAAAACAGTTTTAGAGAACTGTTTTTCAGTTTCTTTGTACAACTAAACCTATGCCTGTCCCTCAGCTGGAAATATCCAACACTACATTATGCTTTTAATTATAAGAAAAATAATCATAGTAGCCTCATTTTAATAGCCTCCAACTGAAAGCAACCCACATATCGACTATCAGTTAAGAGCATGAGCAAACCGGAATGTGGGGTGGAATGTCATTTGGAAACAAGCAGGGATTACACACACTGGCACGTACAAGCACGTGGATGACCCCAAATTGCTGAGTAATAGAACACAAACACACATTATCTAAAGCGGAGATATAATCATGCCCCCACCCCTGCCCCTGTACCCTTTACGACAGAGACTGTACACTTTGCTGCATATTCTTAGACTCACTTAATAATAATTGGTCTTCCCAGGCTGACAACATGAAAAAAAATAATTCAAGTAGACCGAGTGACTTAAAGAGCAGAGACGTGTTTTCTTAATTCTAGAAACAAGAAGCTCTATGGTCATCGGGCTATTTAGGATGGCTGGGTTCTGGTGAGCCTCTCTTCTTGATTGCAGACATTGAATTCTTACTGTGTCCTCATGAGGTGCTTAGGAGAGACACACAGAGACAGAGAGATCTGGTGTTTCTTTTTCATAAGAACACTAAGCCCATCAAAGGATTTCCTGCCCTTATGACTTCATCAAGGCTAATTATTTCCCAAAGGCCAAATCTCCAAATATCACAGCAGGGATTCAACATGAATATGTAGGTGGGTATAGCATTTAGCCCAGAGCACCTAGGAACAATGAATGGACAGTGGCCACATCTCATTGAGAAGAAGTTTCTGCTGATGCAAAAGGCTGCATCAGACCAGACTGAAAAGCAGACAGATACAGGTTTCCTGGGTGTTCCTCTTGGGCAGGCTCACCAGTTCCAAAGAACAGAGCCAGAGAAGTTACGGATTCAGGCTACAGTAGGGAGGTTTTATAGACCTTTGGCAAGGGGTGATGATGTGCCAGCCAGGACCTGGGACTGTGCCCCAGTATGGTCAAAGGTTAAGTCCCTGGGCAGGCATTTGGGTGCTGGTCATGTCAGAAAGGAGGGTTGCATGGGCTACCGGAAATGCAGAACTGGGGGCTTTTAGTACCATTCCTTTGTTCCAGGTTCTCCGTGTGGCCAGGGTTGGGGGACGTAGGGCAGGCAGGGCTTCCCAGCTTGTGCAGGGACAAGCAGGGGTTCTAGCTGAACACTCATCTCCAGGGATTCTGACTGGCATCTGGATTATTTTACACTTTGCTGTCACATGCAGCTAGAATTGCAGACCTCTGCTGTATACCTCACTGTTCAGGGCTGTTGGTCATAGCATCAACATACACCAGAATCATGTTAAAATGCAGACTCTCTGACCCCATTCCAGACCTGTCCATCCAACTCTGTATCTTAATGAGACCCCAAGGAACATTTGCTTGCACTGCTATTTTTTTTTTAAATGCTCGTCTGCAGCCTCTCGCATAGATGTGGGAACACTCCAGCAATCAATTCTCGGTTGAATCTAAATAGATGAGCATTTTGTCATCAAACCAAGTTTCTGCCTTTTTCATCTGGGAAGGCTGTCAAGGTGTGTAGATCTTGTCTTCAAATAACTGTACTTCAGTGTAAAAATATATACATTGCCTATATATCATTGCCTCTTAGCAAACCAGGAAATTCAACAAGTCCAGCCAATATTAACAAAAAGTCTGGATGGTTTCTGAAAATATACTACCACCCAGTGAGCCGGTTGCTGTGATTGATTACTTCCTGACTTCCAAGGAGACTCTCAAGTCCACGATGAAGTAGAATACACACTTGCACTCAAGTTGCAAAACAAGTCAGAAACAGCAGTTAGCATAGAGTGTGAATACAGTGGAACTAACAAACAACTCAGTGAATTAGGGAAATAAGAAACAACTGTGCTTAAATACATAACAATTTTTAGCATTTAGCATATCCTTATGACAGGAGATGGGAGACTGTGAACTAGGTTGAGCCTGTGTCCCATGTAGAACTAGTATTGAAAAGCTGATTACTGCATTAGAAATGTTGCAAGAAACACAATCGTACCTGCTGTTCTAGAAAGAAATTCAAGGCCTTGTCACCCATCACGATCCACTGTGGTCAGCAGCATGAATGCGGTTCATGGTACTGAACCCGGTTTCCTGCCTGACAGACACGGAAGGTGGCGATTTCCACTGTTCTGTCATAGAAGTGCAGGACGGTCACATGCTTTATTCTTAGGAACTACTGATTTCCCGAACCTTGATGTCTACAACACCTCTTAGTTCAGTATGACCACATATCTAAACTCTATCGTCAAGGGCAATGCCCGCTTCTGGAAATTAATCTTCTCATTTTCTCTTAGTCTCCAGTTGATAACATCTCGTCTGCTAATATAATAGGATGAAACTGTTTGCTAAGATGTGTCAGGGCGACTTTCTGGTTTAGTCCATAGCGACATTATATTCTGTCCAATAAGCTAAAAGTAAAAAAGGAAGGTAGGTGTTCAACTGTATTAAATGCCTGTGTATGTACAGAAGTATACAAACCCATCCTCACAACAAGAGAGCCTCATCAAGGCTTTGGATTTACATTTCATTTACCAAATGCTGAGG
Source organism: Peromyscus aztecus (assembly GCA_902168405.1). Taxonomy (NCBI): domain Eukaryota; kingdom Metazoa; phylum Chordata; class Mammalia; order Rodentia; family Cricetidae; genus Peromyscus; species Peromyscus aztecus. The sequence goes on along the minus strand of CABHPQ010138639.1, from coordinate 51,549 downwards.
GCTGATAATGATGTAATTAGTAATTAGATTCAAACCAACAAGTTTTCATTGACTCTCCACAGTATGCCCAGGAAAGACAAATTTGCACTGGGTATATGTAATGAGAATTTCTAATCTTAAATTCCAAATTATAGGATAAAGACCTTGCTACTTATAGGCTCAATTAAAAAAAAAATTTCGAGTGATTTATTATGTATCTTTTCCCACTTATCTTGCAAAACAACATTAGAAGAAAGTGAGAACTTCCCCTTAGATTATATATAGGAAAATGTATTTGTTAGTAAAATAAATTTTAATCAAGAAGTTTTCTACTTTTAATAAAAATAATAAATATACTTCTTAAAAATAGTCAAAACATAAGAAAAAGATAGTTGATGCAAAGTGAATTTCCATGTGATCTCTAAGAAATGTCTTATGTACATATAAAAGTATATTTCATGTATAATTCTATACAGCATCTTGCTCCCTACTTTATTCACATAAGAAAATATAGTCTGAACTCTTCAAATCTTTAATTTTTTTATTTCTTAAAGATTATTCCAGATCATCATCCATTACATTTTCTTTTCAGTGCTACATAGTAATCCAATCATAGATTTAACAATAACTATCAATATACATTTAAGTTTATTCTCGATTTTTTTAAATGTCATTAGGAATGTCACAATAAATAGCATGCAGATGCTGGTGTCTCTTTGGAATAGAATCTTAGGAGTAAAACTGATAGGTCAAAGAATAGGTACATCTATAATTTTGTTGTATAATCTTGCTTCTTTTTTAAAAAGTTCACTCACTGGCACCCATCCATCAGGAGCAATTCTTCCTTTGCTCTCCCAAGCAGTTGGTAGCTCCTCTGGATAATTCCTGTTAGTACACAAACATCCTGTCTTCCTCATCAGTACAAAAAATACAGTCTTTCTCATATCTTGAAACAACAACAAAAATCCTCTATGAACAGTTGATGCCACAAATATTGTCATATTTGCCTGTTTCTTTTTACCTTGAAATTTCTAGAAAACCTTGATGTCTAAACTTCTCTTGCCTTTCTCTTTCCATTGTTTGCAGTCTTCTCCGGTTGGGATTTTCAGCCTTCCACATCCTCAGAGCTGTGCTCCGCAGGTCACAATGACCCTCCTATTTTGCTTGACAGTAACCTTTGATACAGAAGATCTGTCCATTCTCCTGGTACCACTGTCTTCACTCGGTCCAGATGACACCATGCCCTCTTCCGGCCTGAGGGGCTGCCCTGTCTCACCTGACTTTTCTGTTGTCTTTCATCTCTACAATGTCTGGAGTCATCTTTACATTGCTTTCTATCTCCATAATGTCTTGAAGTTCTCAGAACTCAATCTTCAAGCCAGAATCCTGCTTGTGCGCTGAAAATTTCATTCCATGGCATTAATTAGGTGCTTTGATTTGTCCCTAGCCCCGACTGATTTTTTTTTTTAACACAAATCTTGTACGTCACATTTGTTTGGCATCTCTGCTCAAAGACCATGGAGAGTTGAGTAAATCATTTCCAATTTAGTCTTTTCTTCATACCTTTTACTCCTGATTTCTCATTTCAGGTTACAGCCTATGCACCCAGCTCTCTGTAAAACACTGTAGAGTCATTGTTAGCTGTGGTGGTATTGTGTTCCCCAAAATATTGTGCATGCTAATAAACTTGTCTGGGGTCAGAGACAGAACAGCCACAATATTAAACACAGAGGATAGGCAGTGGTAGCACACGCCTTTAATACTAGCATTCCAGAGGCAGAAATCCACGTGTTCAAGGATACAGCCAAGCATGGTGACTCACGCCTTTAATTCCAGAAAGCGAACCTTTAATCCCAGGGAGTGATGGTAGAAAGTAGAAAGGTATATAAGGCGTGAGGACCAGAAACTAGAAGCATTTGGCTGGTTAAGCTTTTAGGCTTTGAGCAGCTGCGATTCATTCTGGATGAGGACTCAGAAGCTTCTAGTCTGAGGAAACAGGATCAGCTGAGGAACTGGCAAGGTGAGGAAGCTGTGGCTTGTTCTGCTTCTCTGATCTTCCAGCAAACACCTCAATACCTGGCCTCAGGTTTGATTTTATAAATAAGACCTGTTAAGATTTGTGCTACAGTTAGCTGCATTCTTGTGTTCATACCTTATCTCCAGTCCCTTAGGAAATCTCATGGGTTCTTTTATTAGAATATATCCAAATTCTGACCACTTCTTACAACTTCTACCTCTAACACCCATTCTGTATAGCCATTACCTCACTAAGATTGTTTTAATAACCCACTTCTCCATTGTCCGTAGAATTAAAGACCTGTATCTATCAAATCCCATCATCCCTCTAGTCAAAACCTGCAGGGGCTCTTCTCTCACCAGACTTTATAAGCTATATGTGAACCCCCAGCCAGATGCACGTACAGCACGCGCGCGCACACACACACACACACACACACACATACACACACACACACACACACACACACACACGGAGGGAGAGAGTGAAAGAAAGAGCTCTAATCTCATCTATTCCAATCCCCCAAAGCCACCATATCCTTAGGGTCTTTTGCTGCATTTCTCTGCACCATGGGTGTATAGTCCTGAGGAACAGAGCAGAATCCACAAACAGGTTTATGTATATATTTAAAGGCTTTGTGCTGTGGATATCGCACTGTATAAATAAAATGCTGATTGGCCAGTAACCAGGCAGGAAGTATAGACGGGACAAGCAGAGAAGAGAATTCTGGGAAGTGGAGGCTGAGGCAGGGAGTCACTGCCAGCCGCTGTGAGGAGAAGCAATATGTTAAGATACCGGTAAGCCACAAGCCACGTGGCAACTTATAGATTAATAGAAATGGGTTAATTTAAGATATAAGAACAGTTAGCAAGAAGCTTGCTATGGCCATACAGTTTGTAAGCAATATAAGTGTCTGTGTGTTTATTTTATAAGTGGGCTGTCAGACTGCCAGGGCTTGGCGGGACCCAGAGAGAAAACTAGCTAGAGCTTTGTCTAAATAGCTATTATTTACTAGAAAGAGAAGAAATTATATGAGTTATATAAATATTTCCCAATATTTTGTCAGAACTTTCATAGTACTTCCATGATGTACCAGGGAAATGCCTTTCACCTTGGAAGTCTCTTGTCTAACTCTCGGAAGTGCACTGAGCTAGTTTCCCACTCCGTGTGTAGGCCGACACAGTGGCAGCGTTTTCCCACAGTAAGCATGAAGGAAAGCAGGAGGGAATAAAAGTCCATGGTGGAACCCTCACTGACCATGACTCTGCCGTCTGTCCATACCTGCCATAGGGGCTTGGGAAGCTGGGAAGCTGTGGCCACATCTGGGGAGGGAGGGGGGGCTCACTGTTCTGGATTCTGCCATTACTGTGGGAATACAACCATCTGTGTATTTCCAAACCAACTGCCATTGGACTTGGGGCACTGAACAAGCAGGTTGGGAAGGCTCAATTATCAAACAACTTTATTTGTATTTCCCAGGATCTCCTCAAATCTATTCCAAGAGAGATTTTCATTTCATTGTGTGGGTGGAGCTGAGGGATACTACAGTTTCTGATCCCTCCCGGATGTAGGAAGAACAGAATTAGTTGTTGGGATCAGGTTTCTGCATACTTCCTAGATGTCTCAAACCAGCTGTCTGGTTTGGAGATTCTTATGAAACCTCATCAGGAGGCAACACCTGCATAGACCTCTTTATTTGGTAGATTCTGGGCTTTTAGAGGACAGAGACAAGCGACAGACTTAACATCTGGAAACACAGTGGGTACAGTTATTTTCCTGGGCACAGAGGTTGGGAGCACAAGCGAATTCTCACAGTACACAGGGGTCTTAGCATAGACAAATTGTTTGTGACTCTAGAGGCAATATAGACAGGCAGTCTAATAGGGATTTGTCTTAGTCAGTGTTCTATTGCTGTGAAGAGATGCCATAACCTGGGAAATTCCTATAAAAGAAAGCATTTAATTGAGGGGGCTGCTTACAGTTTTAGAGGGTTATTCCATTATCATCATGGCAGGGAGCATGTGCTACACAGGCAGGCACAATGCTGGAGAAATAGCTGAGAGCTACATCCTGATCCATAGGGAATAGGCAAAGAGAGAGACACTGGGCCTGGCTTGAGTTTTTGAAACCTCAAAGCCCACCCCCGTGACTCACCTCCTCCAATAAGACCACACCTCCTAATCTTTCCAAACAGTTGAACTGGGGACTAAGCATGTAAATATATGAACCTATGGGGACCATTCTCATTCAAACCACCACAAAATTATTAATTTATGGAACTGGAGAACCTAAAGGTCTAATTAACACAAACCTGAGGTGTTCATTAGAGAGAGGTAGATTTTCACCCAAGTCCCAGATCAGAGCCAGTTCAGAATACAGAAGTCCAAAAACCTCTCCAGCCATGACCCAGAAGTACCAGCGAGAGCAGTGTCTGGGAATTTGTTTAAACACTGACTTTTCAGGTCCTTCTCAAACCCACCCCACAGAGATAACAGCCAACCAGGTCAAGGACATGCACAGCAGCTCTTACTGAGTGATGCCAAGGAGCTCTTGGTGCTCTGGGCCTAGCTGTTTGTCTTCCGGATGCCTCTTCCTCTTAATAGTAAATGGGCAAAGGTCACCAGAAAAAGTTTGCCCTTCCTCAGCAGGAGGATTGACTTTACAGGCCATGTCACCTCTGCTCTCTCGGTGGGGCTTTTCAAGGCACCATGCTGCTGGAGTGCCTTCTTGGCACAGTAAGCAGCAAGCGCCTGAGATCCCTGATGCAACACATGTGTGCCAGAGGTGGGAGATGCCGCTGAAGAAAAATCAAAGGCTTTGGCTGATGACATTTGTAGGGTCTAGTGGCCTGGGGAATACGACATTTCCTTCCAAAGCCAAGGAGTTAGTGTGCTTTGTACTGTCCCTCAACAACACAGACTGTGTGTTTGGTATCTCTTTTGATGTTTGAGATAACACGTCCTCCTTTAGAGTACACTGATCAGAGAAATCTTCTGAGGGACTCAGGAGGCTTCCCATGTTGCTGGGAACAGAGAAGAAAGAAAGAAGCTCAATGACAGCCCCAGAGCTGTTGGCATTCAAAGGACAGTGTGGCTGTTCTTGGTTGTCAGTGTCACCACATCTGGAATTAACTAAAACCCAAATCGCTGTGCACCCTGGAGAGGGACTTTTTTTCTTAATTAAATGATATAAGTGGGAAGACTGACTTATAATGTGGATCTTTGAGGTGGAAATACCCACCCATAATCCAGATCTTTTGCAGTGGGAAGATCCACCTTAACTTCTGCTGGCAGCCTGTGTAAAGGACATGGAAGGAGAAAGCTTGCCCTCTCTGACTCTTTGCTTGCTTGTTCTTGCTCTCAAGAGCAAATCTACTCTTTCACTGGCATTCCAGCCTACTTGTTTGGGGTTCTGGCGTACACTGAAGAGCAGCTGAGACATTCAGCCTCAAGGACTGAACAACTACCAGATTCATGGATATTCATTGGTAGATGGCTATTGTTGGACTAGCTAGATAACAACCCATAAGCCATTCTAATGAATCCCTTCTCTCTCTCTTGAATATATACTCTTGTTGAGTATATACATATGTAGGTATATAGTCATCTCTCTCTGTGTGTTGAGTGCTAATGCAGTTTTACCAGCTACTTCATGTTCCTGTTGCCATGATGGTAGCTAATCAATATAAATCTCTCATTCCTTAAGTTGTTCTTATCAAATATTTGGTCACACAACAAAATAAGCAACTAATACAGTCACTTTATCCAAAATTCTCACATAACTAGTCCCCATGATGCCATATGTTTGGCATATAGAGCAGAAATCCATCGTCTAGTATAAATAATATATACCAGGGAGTTTGAGTAGGTCCTTAAGGCGCAAGTCAGTGGCATGAGCAGGTGAGTTTGACTCACCTAGCCCCTAGTTTTGTTGACATTGTTTTCTCCCTCAGTTCACATCTAAAGACACTTGGAATTAACAAAGGAGGAAGGTATTTGGACCTGGTTTACAAATTGGTCCTTGTCATTTGGAGGCACCTGGTAGATGGGGAGTGCTCATACAACACACCTCAAATCGTGAATGAGGTAGAGAAGTTCTTCCAGGGATGCAAACCGAGCATATCGTGTGGATGGAGATGAGGCCAGAGACAGCAACACACACTAGTTCATGGGTCACTGATGGGTCTGACTAGCTTGTCAGTGGCAAGGAAGTCCATGGGAGGTTTGCAGATGGACTTCTCCGTGTGGCATAGGGTGTATCCATATGAATGCTGGCTATGGGGCATCCACAGCTAAGGCTTTCAGTAGTAGCTTAGACAAGACTGTCTGGCCTGTGGCTGTCAGTCTGCTTCTCAACAGAGAGGAGGAGTGATGCCATAGTGACGTGATGTTACACATGGCATTCATGTAAACTCCCCCTGCCCACCCTGATCTGACTCCTGCTGCTGCTACTGCTATGGGTATCTACCAACCCTGGATAGAACAGTTGGCTATCAGGTAACAAAATCATTTCATGGAACTCCTTATGCTATGGAGGGTTTGTAGGTGGAGATTTTCTGTCCCACCAGTGGCTCCCAAATAACCACACAGAGACTTATTATTAATTATAAATACTCAGCCACTAGCTCTGGCTTGTTACTAACTAGCTCTTATAAATTAAATTAACCCATATTTCTTATCTACCCTCTGCCATGTGGTGGTACTTTCTTTCATCATGGCACATTCATCTTGCTTCTATCCCAGTCTCCTTGTGACACCCATGACTCCACCTTTTTTCTTCCCAGCATTCTCTCTGCCCCAAAATCTGGCCAGTTAGCTTTTTTATTGAACCAGTCACAATGACATATATTCACATAGTGTAAAGGAATAATCCACAGAGGGTGTGATTTTTTTTCCTTTCTGCAATGTATATGGTTCCTAAACATACTAGGCATTCATTGGCCTCACTGTTCCCAGTAGTCACACCGTCTGTGAACATAACAGCACTCCTTATCTGACATGAGTTCCCATGCATAATTGCTTACATGAAAGACTAGTTTCACAGAAAACAAGTAGTAAAGCATGGACTCATGCTCTGGGAATTACAGGCTGCTATGTACCCCATTTGCCCAAGCAGTCATTGTCACAGAATACAGAAATAAATAATTAAAGTTTCAGATATAGCACCAGAAATCTCATGGCTTTCTGTTAGAAAGTGGAGTTGCTTTTACTTATTAAAAACAAGTCTTTCCAAGTGAGAATACTCAGACATGGGAAAAGGGGACAAGTACAGAAGTGCCCCCCCTCCCCCGCCGTCACACCCTCAATGTCAAAGGATATTTGCCTTCCCTGCACTGGGTCAACAGTCAAGGAAATAATTACTGACTGGGATGTCTGAACAGAATCTCGAAGAAGTAACTGGGTAGTACATGGTGGCCCAGAGGTCTGTATTCAGAACTCAGTAAATAATGACCAGCAAATATCCACACACCTCCATTCACACAGCATGCTCAGTATGTAGCCCTGGAAGAGCTTTGTACCTTATTCATGACTTGAGGTGTAGCGTATGAGCACCCCACATCTACCAGGTGCCTCCAAATGACAAGGATCAATTTGTAAACCAGGGCCAGATGGCTTTTTCCTTTGCTAATCCCAAGAGGCTTTAGATGTGAACCAAGGAAGAAAACAATGTCAACAAAACTAGGGGCTAGGTGAGTCAAACTCACCTGCTCATGCCACTGACTTGTGCCTTAAGGGCCTACTCAAACCCAACCAGGGATATAGTATCTTCCAGGTGCTCCTGAAACTCGTGTGTCCAGTAGGAAAAGGCACTAGACTAAGAGTACAATCTGAAGGACTTCCAAACTGCAGCCATCTCAGAGATACAGATGAAAATCACCAGAGTGAGGAGCCACAAATGACTGAGGTACAGGCTGAAACAAAGAGATTATGGAACAGACATGGAAGGTCTTCTACGAGCATTGCCCATCAGCAGAGTTATTCCCAGTTATCAGAACAAGAACTGTGGCAGCTCCTGTTTTCTCCTTTGCCTCTGACCCAGTTTGCATTCTATTGCTTGAATAAACACCATGATCAAAATAACTAGGGAGGAAAGGGCTTCATAGCTTACAGTTGTGGTCCATCATGCAGGAAAGTCAGGGGCGGGACCTCAAGGCAGGAAACTGATGAAGGGATTGTGGAGGAGTGCAGCTTACTGGCTTGCTTCTCATGGCTTGCTCAGCCTGCTTTCTCATACAAACCCAGGACTGCTTACCCAGGAATGGCACCTTCTGCAGTGTGCTGGGCCCTCACACATTAATCATTAATCAACAGGCCAGTCTGATGGAGGCATTTTCTCAACGAAAGTTCTTCTTCCCAGGTAATTCTACTCTACCTTGTGTCAAGTTGACAAAACAAAACAAGAGGACATCCCCTGATGGCTCTGAATGCCTATGTGGTTAATGGTTCTTTCACCCGTTAGCTTAGAGAATATCCAAGCTGCCATGATGACTAGAAAGGAAGATTGGGCACAACCTCGAGGGAAAGAGAGTGGCCAATGCTCCTGCCCCCAGGGGCTCTGTTTTATGATTTCCCGTTCTGAACAGAGTGAATCTAGTTTCATTTATATGAAAAGTACAGATATGTTAAGTTTGATAGAAATATGCTGCTGCTGTTTTTGGGCGGGCACGATGGGATGTGTAGGTGCTTAATAGCCAAGCATAGAGGTACTGGGTTGTTTCTTGACTCCGTATCTTTCCTTCCAAATCTTCTCTGTTCCCTTTTTTTCATCTAGCCAGTTTCATGTTAGATCAGCGGTTCTCGACCTGGGGGGTCGAACATCCCTTTCACAGGGGTTGCCTGTGAAATGGGAATATACAGATATTTACATTAGGATTCATAACAGTAGCAACATTATAGCTATGACGTAGCAATGAAAATAATTTTATGGTGGGGGGTCACGTCAACAAGAGGAACTGTGTTAAAGGCTCTCAGCATTAGGAGGGTTGACAGCCACCGTGTTAGATCATCAGGAGAAGCACATAAGGTAGACTCCGGTGCAAGGGAAGAGGGCAGCTGTTTTTCCTCCCTTGACAGTGGGAGCAGAGGCCATGAAACAGGGCTGGCTGGATTGTGTGTGCTTCAGGCTGTGGCAGCCTGGGTGTGGTTTCAGAAAGAGCATTGAGAGTCTGCTCATGTCCTCCAAGGAACAGTGGCAGCTTCCCAGTCTTTGGGAAGAGGTCCCTGTTTTCTTTGTTTCTTAGCCCTTCCAGCAGTTTTCAGAACAGTGCTCTACATTGCGTTCTCTGCTGCTTAGACTCTATAATGTGGTTTCTGCTCTGTGGAGTTTCGTAGACTGTCCGCTGAAGGATGGAGACCTCTCCATGTCAGCACACTGCGAGCTTCCTCATTCTACATTCTTTTGTTTTGCTTTTGTTTTTTAAAGAATAAATTGTGTTTTCATGAGTACCCCCAAGGAGTGGTTAGTTGATATCTATCTTTCAATCCGTAAGAGCAATAAAGGATGTTTCCTTTTTAGGGAAGAATGGTCCAGGCGTTTACTTGGCAATGATTGTTGTGTCTTCCCATTTGGACTCACACATGCTAACACTCTTATGCAGGGAGCCAAATGGCTGAATTAGGAAATAGGATTAAAACTCAACTCTGGAATCCAGAGTGTATCCATCTGTAGCTTGTTATTTATTGCTTAAAAAGTGTTTTAGAATACTGTCCATGTATGCCCTGGCTTTATCTCTTTCAAATGGATTAAGCACGTGGATGCTTGTTTTTTCCTCCAGTCTATGAAATAATGTAAACATGTTGGGAGACAGCAGCTTCCTCCTCTGTGGGTAACATCAGCTGAAGGTATCATCCTTCTGGCAGTATAGAAAGAGCCCCATCTCCTCCATGCGGTCATGTGACCGGAGTCAAGAAGCTTCCAGTTCTACATAGGGCGGCAGTCAGTTTAAATTTGTTCAGTTGGTTTTATTATTGAGCTCCCTTGCTCGGCACCCCTTTCATGGGAGGAGCGGCCACAGTGTTTTAAAGGATGTGTAGGTAGTGCTGCCTATTCAGTGACATGCGTATCTGAGGACAGCCCAGACCATCCCATTGCCCTTCCTTTGAGGCTGCATCAGTCCTCTCTCTAATAGGCAGTAGTCTGTCTCCACTTGCTGGAGGAGGAAGGCCTTAGCTATGTAGGCCAGCTCTGTGCTGACAGTATTTTCTCCACACTCTAGCTTTCTCAACTTCCGGGTGTTCAGATGACTCCCCTGTCCTAGTTCCCACTTCCTCACGTTGTAAAGTTCTGAGGTGGGGAAGGCATTTGCAGTTGCCAGGCCAACTTTCAATGGCCTTTCCCCTAGCAGGATGTCTCTTCAGCAGGTCCCACTGTCATAGCAACTTAATATGTGACAGGAATCCTCAAACATCCACAGACAGTGTGGCCAATAGGCCCATAGCATCATATCCTAAGATGAGCCTCTGGTTTCCTCCATGCTCCATGGGGATGCAACTTCTATCATCCTTAGCACAATCCCATAAGGCAGAAATCCTGGGCAAATCTGAGTGGCCATGGTAGGGAAATTCTATTTAAAGGCTAAAACCAAAGCTGCTTTGGGAGGGAATGCCGTCATACCATCAACTTCACTCTCAGCTGCATTAACAAAATGCCTTACTAATAATCAGTTAATCCTGATAAGACACACAAATATCCAAATCCACTTAAGCCCCCAGAAGCTTAAACATGGCTGAATCACATTGCTTTTGGGGGTGCTGAATTCTAGAAGATTCATTTGGGTTATACGTCTAAATACTCAGCTAAAATGTCAAGAGGCATGAAAGGAACATTTGTTTTCTTTTTGGATTTCATCACTGGGAACACCTAGCATTTGCATTCATTTCTAATACGCTGTAAAGAATGGTGAATGCTGAACATTTAATACACTACATAGGTTATCAGAGTAAATGAAGACCCTAGTTGGCTAGTTTTCTAGGTAGCTACATCTACACATGAGTTTATAACTGGATCATCAGCATATTTAACACTCTTTTTCAGTACTGGGAATTGAACTCAGGACTTTAAATCAACCAGGCTAGGGCTATACTACTAAGCTATGTCCCCAAGCCTGTTTTAATTTTTTTTGTTTTGAGACAGGATCATGCTAAGTTGACCACGATAGCTTGAACTTGTGGAGTTCTTGCCACAACCTACCTAGCAGCAAGAATTATAGTCCTGGACCACATCACTAAGCCTATTAGAAATGGGTTTTGAAACTGTCAAAACAGAAGGAACATGAGAAGTTCATCCTCAACGCCCAGTGTCACACAGACATCTCTTAGGGTATTCACTTTTCTTACCAGAATTCTACACACAAGAGAAACCCAGGAGTCTCAGGTTTGACATGATCACATATTAGTTTTGCCCCTTAAGATACAGAGCCTGTAGGCTCAGATGCAAAGACACCCCTGGACACTCCTAAGTCTCCATCTGAGTTTTGTTCAAACCACTCAAAGTCTTTGCCACCCTTATCCCATTTACTTCTAGGGTCCCAGGGACTCTGCTCATCTGTGAGCACATTTGGGACAGACTCATCTCTCTGGGAGAAATTCATTTAGCAATCTGGATTTTATCCTTTCATTTATAAGTGAGACAGACTTTTAAAAAGTCGCTCAAGAAGGGCTGCCCAGTTTCATCTGGCTTGGGGCCTGAAGCTCTTGGAGCCCTACCTCTGCTGTCTTTTTGATGTGAAATCAGGGGCTGAAACTATGTTTGCTCAGCTCTTTAACCTCTGGCTCAGGTAGCTGTGACGAAGAATAAAGCAACATGGAGTAGATTTTAGAACCAGGTGTTTTATATATGTCCAGAGAGGAGGGGAAATAGGGAAATATCCTCTTAGCATATCTAATTTGAATTATGCTCTTGTACATCAATTCAGATTTGTCTCTGCAGGCATTGAGAGAAGGGGAGGAGACCATCACACGCCATTACCACACCATTACCATCAATGTTTAGCTTACAAGTGCAAAAAATATCCTTATATTCTGCTCTGACACTAGATAGACTTTTCATTGCATGGAAGGGTTGGTTTCCTAATGAGGAGCAGAGTTTATAAATTCTAAGAGAGCTATATCTTAAACACTATAGTTTAAGGACCTTGTTGTCTTCTAAGAGTGGAACTAGCTCAGTTTTTCCTTAATTCAAGGTGGATAACCAGCTCTGTTTTTGCATGAAACACAGCAAAATCCAAAAGGTGGTCAAACACAGTTTCCCATTAGAAAAAACCTCAGTTCATTCAATAACCAATATGAGGGAACATTGCCAAGTGCCAGGCCCTCAACAAGGAGCTGTGAGTCCAGGCCTAAACACAAGGAGCAAAGCTGGGTCCTCTTAGCTCTCCTGTTGCTTTTCTGGATGGCTTCTGGGTTGAATTAGAACATTAACAAACTGTCCTTCCCTAAATGGGTGTGGTCTCCAATGTGTTAAAAGCAACATAATACAAATTAAAAATAAATCCCATGCAAGTAATCCCGGCAACGCTCCCATAGCATCAATACCTTGAATGGTTTTACCATTGTGCTGACTGCAGTGAGTGAACTGTAAATTAATTTTTCTCATGGAAATTGTTGTCCTCTGGAAACCATTTTGCCAAAGAAAAGAAATGATCGTTTCTGGGGAGATTGGGCCACAGAGCTGGGAGTGATTCTGGCAGGGTGAGCAAGGGAGGGAAAGGATATTAGCAATTGGAAAATGGGTTCTTGCCAGCTGCTCTGTGTGATGACATTGGAAGCGACATGATGGAATTAACTGGGGTTCTCTGCAGGTCTGGTTAAGCTCAGAGCATCCAATAACCCGCTGAACTGATGGCGAGACAGCTAGCTATAGTGGTCTTTTATTATCTCAGGAATGGAAATGTTATTTGGAAACCCATCACTCCGGGAGAGTGACAGGATTAGCTCTCCATTCTAAGGGATGGCAACCTTGCTGTCACACCTGTTCCAGCCCCTCTATACCCTGCCTTCTTTAATAAAAATAAAAATCCTAGAGTAGTCTCATTACTTTAGGGAAAGAGAAAGGGAGGGAAGAGGTAGGAAGAAGAAGGAAAAGGGAAGAAAGGACGGAAGGAGGGAAGGAAGGAAGTCTCTGCTTTGCTGGTGATGTAGCTTTTTGGAGCTGTGCCAATCAGGAGAAGCTGCTCTGTCTGTGAACATCCTGCCTACCTGGGCACCTGGGATCCATTTTCCTCCTGGTTCTAATCATCTTGACTATTTGTCAGTGGTGGGAAAGGGAGTCCTCTTTCAATTTCCCATTATTTTTGCCATGCTTTTGCTTTGTTTTCCTTCAAGTAAAGCGAGTTTTTAGGACATTCACTGGTTGCTTATGGGCAAAGCTGTTGCACCATAGTAGAAATACATGTCCAGATCATTACAACGTCGGGTCACCTGTAGAATTGGTATTTGCTCCAAAAAATATTTACCAGTGCCTCGTCTTTGTCCCTGAACATGCCTTCTAATTCTCCCAGGGCAGAGGACCTCTCAGCACAGACCCCACAGTTTCCAGAAGACTGTCCCCAAAGCACATGGAAGGACAGAAGGCTTCTATTAGCTGCCTGACTTATGTGAAAGGCATGTGTTTATTTGCAAAGTTGGAGAGTTATTACCTACACATTGAAAATAAATATAGTTTATGTTTTTGTTTTTATGATGGGACCCATCATAGATGGTTTAAGTTGGGGTGATCTGTTTTATTTTTGTTAAAAAGTAATATTTTCTGGCTCCTTTAAGAAGGCACAAATTGTATATTGAAGCAAGCTGAGTCATTCCTCCAGAGAATTAGGAGCAGCTGGCGGCAGACACTAGCTGTGAATGCAAAGTCTTGAGGCACAGAATGCCTCTCTAGGACATATTCCAGGGTCCAACCCAAACCCAGAAGGGGATTGTCACAGACTTGGTCTTTCTAATGACAAACCCTGTGCATTCTGAAGCAAGAATTTTCCTAAGCTGGTGAGCAGACTTCGGCTTCCTGCAGCAAAAGACTAAAAGAGCTATCTGGGTCAGCACGCTGTCACTCAGTCTTAGACCACAAGATTTAGTGGCCCAGAGAGGACACTTCTCATGATATTCAGTGGCTACTGAGTATCCTGTGGCCCCTGAGAGAATCAATAGCCTCAAGAGAACTTGGCCCAAATTACTGACACCAGAACATCTGTGAATTAAACGATGTTATTAAAATGAACAACTGATTTCATATGTGTGATTTTTGCCGTGTTTTGTTTGGGTACTTTTTATCTTATGAGTTTCTCTCTCTCTCTCTCTCTCTCTCTCTCTCTCTCTCTCTCTCTCTCT